>WTTZ01000096.1:0-94839 GCA_011750695.1 Penicillium sp. OUCMDZ-019 | reverse complement strand
AGCCTAGAAAGAGCTCTTATAAATAAGAAAAAGTACTAGATTAAGAAGAAGTCATTATTATTAGATTTATCTATAAAGTATAAAAGTAGTATTATTTTTTTTAGCTTATTAAAGGTTTAGCAAGCTTAAGATCTTTAGTTTTAAAAAGATATGAATAAGACATATAAGTAAGCTTATAAAGATAATAAAAAGCTTCAATAATAATTACTTAAGAAATCTAGAGAGCTTAAAAAGTTTAAAAGAGCTCAAATTTAAGAAGAAAAGCGTCAATAACGTTAAATAGAGACTGTGGAGAAATAGCGCTTTAAAGATGAATAAGCTCTAGCTAAGCTAGCTAATTTACAGCTTCAAAAAGATGTCCTAGCAACTCTGAAGCCCCATATAAATTAAATAATGTCAATTTCAAAGCAATTGAAGCAAAAATACAGTACTAAAGCTCATGACGAAGCTGTTAAGCAGGTGATGGGCCTGATGGCTACAAATCGTAGAGGTCGGCAGATTCGACTTCCTGAGTGTTTTCGCTAGTTATTATTTAGCTTGTTAGATTCCTTATATCTCATTTAGTAAACCTCCAAAGATTTATTATATATTATTATTATACGGTGTTGTAAAGCTTCAAAATAATTTATATGTAAGGTGTTGAAATCGTGCATCAGGTGGGACCGTGCATCAGGCGGTGAAGTACGGTAGAGTCTCCTGATTAGCTTAAAAGCTTACTAAAGCTTGCCAATCCTTACACTCCGGTGGTTTCCCTACTGGCTGCTGCAAGTTCCACATGTTGTAAACTAACAATAATATGCCGTATCCTCAACGGTATGATTATCAGCTGCTAGTGTGGCTAGCCGCTTTGAGCATTAGTGTAGTTATTGACATAACAATCGCACCCTGGCAACTGCGTCGTGCGAAGAGCAGCAGCTAGGCTGAATAGGGTGTTAGTGTGGCTAAGAGCTTTGGATTTGGTGTACTCCGTAGGTGCGGACATAATAATAATCGTTCCCACAAACTAACAAGTCTGTCTCTGAGATAACACATAGGCCGCTTTCTTCCCTCTAGTCATCCACCGTACGGAAGAAAGAAAATCAGAAATGACGCCAATGGAAGACACTTTCCGCAAAGTTAAACCATTCTGGGGTGAGCCCACATCATATCTCAAGTATGTTTTACAATCCGAAAGTTTGTACGGTCGCGTCTTTATATAGCTCACAGCCTAAATTTACATAGCTTCTGTGAAGAGGTAGTCCTCGCCGCGTTTACTCAACCCGTGGGCTGCTAATCAAATTTTAGGATTATATTATTACGCCATATGTTGCTGAATTTATCAATACCCTTAGCAGCTTAGCTTTTGGTCCGTGATCTGGCATACACTCTGTCTTCGTTCGCAACATTCACTCACTAATCCAATTGAACTGGCAGTCGCCTATGGAGTATATGGCCTTTTGCAACCTGGCCGTTCTGGTCAGAGGAGCTCTCGCCTCGTTTCCTACGCTGGACTTATTGGCGTGGGCATTTGCTCTGCCATGTATCATATGACCTTGAAATATCACACCCAAATGGGTATGTCTTACTTACCTCCAGGGGACAAACTGCTCAACCTGACCTTTATGCACATGGCTAGGGGATGAACTGTCTATGCATCTGTTGACAACACCAATGGTGTACCGCCTCTTGACATTCAGGAGTAGCGCACAGCGTACCAAGTTTGTGGCTATAATTCTTACCGTTGTCTTTACAGTGGTTATGGTCACGCATATGGTCATGGACGAATTCCTCCTTCATGCAACTACCTTTGGTCTCAGCGTTTATATAATCGCAACTCGCACGTTGAAGCTTATTACTGAGCAAGTGCCCGATCAACAGATCAGAAAGAAGTTTCGATATATCGGTCGGCTCGGCTTATGTGTGTTGCCTTGCCCCTAATCTCGCGAAAGGTTCGGATGTTGAGCTAAATTTTCTTTCATGCAGTTAGTTTCGCCTTTGGTTATTTTCTATGGTTATTGGATAGCTACTTCTGCCAGCTATTGTCCTCGCTGAGGAATTCAGTTGGTTTGCCCTTAGCCTTTTCCCTGGAGCTGCATGGATGGTACGCATACTCTAGTCATCCTCTGTGCTTTTGTGCTGGTGCCTCTAACAAACCATGAGCAGGTGGCATGTCTTCACGTGTATCGGGGGATATATTGGCGTGGCTCTTGTCGACGCAATAACATCTGGCGATGTCTATGAGGAGCCCACTCTTCATCTCGCCTGGCCCATCCCGTCTGCAGTAAGGTTATTAGTTGGTGCGAACGCATCACAGAGGCAAGCATAAACTGGTTCCTTAGAAAGTACATTCACCAGGAGTCTGCTTCTGATACTGGCACACCGTTATGCTTCGTTGCATTGGAATACAAACTATCTACCACTCATCTATCTGATGATAATACAATTGACCATATGCTATCTCCTGTCTATCTATTCTGTCACTGCTGGTGCAGCTTTTGAGGAATTTGATTTTCTATGCAGGATAAGTTCAAGCTATGATGGAAGGTGGCGGCTATATTAGCTTACAGTAGTAGCTTAGCAATCAGGATTGATTGGAATCTAACTCTGTCAAAAAATATACTCGTGCCGGCCAGGCTAATTAATATGTAAGCGCTAGACTTGATGGGGCAGCTGTTAATGTTATCTCTTGAATAACGTGTACTCGACTGTTTTGTTTGACATCGAACGGGTTGTTTATATGAGGCATTATGTATATTGAGGGCCGCCCAGAACGGAAAGATTGGATTGTCACAGGCATATCAGGTACGTTCTATTACCTAGGTAATATAGAAAATAACCTTGGAAATCCCAAGTTCCTTATTCATGAGCCCACCCCTCCTTCCTAATTATTATTAGACTGTGCAGAAAATGTAGTTGAAATGCAGGACTGATGTAACCCTCGACGCCGCTAATCCCCACCAGGTAACGAAATATGTTGAATCCACGGCTTACTGAACGTTTGCGCGATTTTGACTTCATCAAGCAACCCAATATTTAGAGCTTCAGTGCTACCTGACCGTGGGCTCCTTCATTCCTCGACTGTATACTCTGTATACACAAAGGGAAAATGATTGTGCCTCTTGCAGCTATCCTGCTCGCTAGCAGTGTCTCTGCACGTTTCTCACCGTACCATCTCAAGGAGTTCCACCCAGTCCCTCGGGGATGGAAGGAAATAAGTCCTGCGCCAGGCTCGCATACACTCGAGTTGCAGATCGCCCTGAAACAACATAGGTTTCTCGAGCTGGAAACGGCGCTATATGAAGTATCTGATCCGGCCCATGCTCGCTACGGCCAGCATCTGAGCGCGGAAGATGTCCAGGAGTTGGCCCGACCAGCGGATAAAACCCTAGAGCTGGTTGTGTCCTGGCTCGCTGACTACGGAGTGGACCCCCTTGAACTAGCCTGGAGCCCTGCTCAGGACTGGATTGAAGTATCTCTGCCAGTCTCCGATGTCGAGCGTCTTTTAGACACGAAGTATTCAGTCTACCGTCATGAGGACGGGGCGTATGCCGTGCGGGCCCCTCGATGGTCACTGCCGGCCCATCTCCACGAGCATATCATATCCATCCAACCAACAAATTCTTTCTTTCAAGTCGCTGCACAAGGTACAGAAGTCCGGCCAGTAGGAAAGATGGATCTTAGCGAGATAGACTCGTATTTCAGCACGGCGAGCTTGGAAAATCCAACTGTAGAGCAAGTTTGTAACACATCCCTGGTCACACCACTCTGCCTGCGGACGTTTTATGGAACATATGACTACGTCCCGCAAGCTACAGATCGGAACCGAGTCGGCTTGAATAACTTTCTGAACGAGACAAATAACCACTCCGATATCAATATATTCCTGGAACAGTACCGCCCAGATGCGGTTGGATTTAGCTTCGTCAATCAGATTATCAATAATGGAAGTAATCAGCAGACCCCGCTCACGCAGGCGCAATTGGACGCTGGCCAGGATGCGGAGGGAAATCTTGATGCCGAGACCATTATTGGTATCACCTATCCAACTCCTCTCTTTGCTTACAATACTGGAGGATCGCCGCCCTTCATACCGTCATCAGCCTCGCCCACCGATACAAATGAGCCGTACGCTATCTGGCTCAAATACATCCTAGCGCAGTCAGATGAAGAACTGCCACAAGTCATCTCAACATCATACGCCGACGAGGAATGGACAGTCCCATACTCGTATGCCACAGCTGTGTGTCAGCAGTTTGCCCAGTTGGGGGCTCGTGGTGTTTCCCTACTTTTCGGTAGCGGTGATGGAGGTGTTGGCTCTACTGGCTATTGTTACCCCGGAAATGACAGCAGCATAAATAAATTCGACCCCATGTTCCCTGCAAGTTGTCCGTACGTCACGACCGTTGGAGCGACTAAGAACTTCAATCCAGAAGTAGTTGCCTATGATGCTGACAACGGCTTCTCCTCCGGAGGAGGCTATTCAAACTACTTCCCTCGCCCTTTCTATCAAGATTCAGCGGTGTCAGCGTACACAAAGGGACTCGGCAAGGAGTTCGCCGGGATGTATAATGTCAGCGGTCGTGCGTACCCAGATATTTCCGCCCAGGGCCAGCAATTTGCTACGATTTGGGATGGCGGCCTTCTGATCCTCGATGGAACGAGTGCATCCACCCCAACCGCCGCATCGATAATTTCCCTCTTGAACGACGCACTCCTGGCGGCAGGCAAAGCTCCTCTGGGATTCCTCAACCCCTGGCTCTATGCGACTGGACACGCCGCGTTTAACGACATTACTAGTGGGTCTGCTATTGGCTGCAATACGACCGGGTTTCCTGCTAGGAAGGGATGGGATGCAGTCAGTGGATGGGGTACTCCGGTAAGGTTTTTCACTTTTTTTCTCTCGTCCTGTCTAGGTAATAAAGAACACCTAACTGATTAAATTTGCTTAAACATAGGATTTCCCAAAGTTAAAAGAGCTTGCTCTAGCTAATTAGGAGTATGTGAACGGTTCTGTGGTAGCAAGGATATGGACAATGACGTTGTAGCTATTCGAAATAAGCATAGATTCATATACTCAAATATTGTTCATCTTGGGAATGTGTCAGAGAGAAGTCTCCTGGATTGAATAAGATGGCGTTCCACCGCATATGTTACTATGTGAGGATTTCCATCTGCTAGATAATTAACTCTGTGTCGCTAGCGAATTACCTAGGTATCCTACAACTGGCCTAGGCCGTTGTCCACATTCTGTAAAGTTAAACTAACAATAAATAGTAATGAAATTGCTTATATATCATATTCCACGTCCTTCACCGTTGGGACTTTCGATAGACTCATGCCGAAAAAGTCGGCCATAGATTGCACGCAGCTCCAAATCATTTCCACATTTACTTTCGACACTCCCAGTCTTCTAGTCCCCCTTATATGCCAATGACTCTCACTTTTCAAATTTTGCATCATAATGGCAGGCAGTACAACAAGCTGAGTGTCCAAATCATCCAATACTTGTCGATCGGATAGGTAAAGGCCGTAAGTAATTTCCATCGACAGCCATGCAAAGTCCCTGTGTGCGGAGAAGAGTCCGACTGTGTCACCTGCATTTCGAGTGTAGAGCTTACGGAACCATTGCACACCTCGGTCATGGTTTTCATTATCACATTTCCAATTTTCTCGGAAGCAAGTATAGTCCTTATCCTCCTCGCGCTCCAATCTGCTGATGGCAAGGATTGATTCCATGGGCTTGCAAACTCCCAAAAGTGAGACACATTTCACAAGAGCTTCGCGGATGCGACGAATAAGTGCTCGTCGTGCTTCAGAGCTTGTGTACTGTGGCGTTTGGATCAAATACGAGTACAGCTTGTCGGCGATCTCGGGGTCATTGCTGGCAGCAATAGTCGTGATGCACAGAATGTACCATTTTTCACTGCTGAAACCCGCGCTTTCGAATCTTGATCTGATTCTTTCGAGGATCGGTAGTATATCACTGTGGGCTTCCATCGTACGTGTTTGATGAGGGCTGTACTGCTCATTGAGTGCAAGCGCCCGACGATGATTCTTTGACAGCGCAAAAGAGTAGGAATTTAATTGATATATATACCTGGTGACCGACGTAAAATGTTATTGGTAATTTACAATAAGTGCGCAAAGTTCAATGTTCGTCATGGAAGAATATTAACATATGTCTAGAAAGGGGTTTTGTAGATAATTCTGGCAACACCTGACGTAGGGATCAGCGAAAAATGTGATATATGCCGCGGGGTCAACCCAGAAGCAAGGTTGAGGCCTATCCCCTTGGCTGGGGACTTGTGACTTTTAGTACACTTTAGTCTCTTGGCGGCTATTAGTTAATTGATTCGCTAGAATACTTTTGAAAAATTATTCTAGGCCAATTATAGAGCTTTAAAGTGCCAAGGCACTAAAGTGTACTAAAAGTCACAAGTCCCCAGCCAAGGGGATAGAATGGATGTCCCGGATTGGCTGCCTTGCTCAATTTGGGGCTCTAGTTGTCTAAGAATTTCGAAGTAGCCTGGAAATTGATCGCTGACTTGCAGATTGTCGCGTCAACACCTGATTATCTGCCAAAATCACCGGGGAGGCTAGATGTTCTCCGAAGATAAGCAACAACCATTGGTAGTTAAAGGATGGTAGACAGTTGAGGGATGGGACTACGTAAAAATTTAGGAATATTATTTATCTTTATTCGTTTGTTTATGTTCTTAGATACTTTTCAAATCTTTGTACCATTTAATGAATACAAGTTTTCCTTGACATAACTTGGTAATTAGTAATCCACATCCAGTCCTATAACACTTCAGATATTTCTAAGGCTTTTGTGTGTTTAATCAGTATAACGTCGTCTCAAACTTTTGTTATCAGAATACAAGTAAAGAGTTTACTCTAATCGGGATGGATCCTTTCAAAGCATCGATTTGCGATAGTTATCGTGGGGGCTAATTTTCGGGGTCTAATACATATATCAGACTTTCAGTTAGAATTGATGCCTCGTGTCCTTGTCTTTTGGGTTTGCAACCTTGTAAGTGGTTGAACCTCTTCGTGGCAGCTAGATAATTCTCCCGTCCACCGTCCCCGTGTTCCCGATTCTATGTTCAGTTGTTGATTTTTTGGTGCCAGACAAAGATACCGCGCGTGACCTCGTTCTTGTGGCGGTTCATGATTATAATGCTGTAGGCAAGCATGCACGTTTGGATATAGATTCAAGAACCTGCGCCTTTTTTCTAACTCAATGACGCCTTCAACGATGACAGGGATCACGGCGGTCCTATACCCAACAAGCTGACAAAGGCAATCGTCCAGTACGTTCCCTGGACCCTTGGGCGGTTAGATAAATAATGGTAACTACCCAAAGGGGAGAACACTTAGCTCAATGGCTACATGGATATGACTCAAGATATTGACATATATGCAGCTGGTGGGTTTACTGTACGATTAGTGGCTACCACTCTCAGAGTAAACTCGCCCGGGTCTGTTTATCCACAAAGTAGTTCATTGTCAGACACCAGCCCAACATGCAAATCTTACAAGAAAAATGGTGGGTGTCAAACCCGAGAGTTCAAGATTTATCAGAGAAATATGCGTCTGCATGATGAGAAAAAAGATCATATTTGTAGTCTCAAAATGTTCAATAAATACGTCCTATTTGTTTTCTCTAGGCTAGATTATAACGCTTTTTTTGGTTGCTGTGGAAGTGGTGTTGAAGCCTCGCGAGACCAAAAGGAAAGAGAGCGAGCTTTTATATAAGCTGCCAGTTGACCAGGTTCAAGAAAAGTGTATTAATCATTCAAGATCCATCATGTCTTTAGTTAATTACCGAGGATAAAACAGATCTCTTAGCCTACTTCAGCAGCTGACTCCTGCGCCGTCAAGAGACACTCGGACACTGCCTTTGATCGCATTCAAACGGCAATCAGTCGCATGTACCAATTGCCAAATGCGAAGAATACAGCTAAGCTTGGATAAACAATTTTGATTTATACAGGTTGACAAACCAACTCGCATATCCAATGATTCAAGGATGCGTATCATCTACATGATACAACGCACCTCGTGTTAAACAATGTCTCTCCACTAATAGATTGCAACGCTGTCTGCCACTCGCTAGGCTCTTGGAGGTCACAGTGTACGTGCATGTTACGCAGCCTCATACAAGACACTTGGCACCTATGGAGACTGGGTTTGCTATCTAGATGGATAACAGGGGGGCACGTTGGGGCACAAACCCGTTGGGGACAAGCAACATATTATCGGAAACAGTCTTGAAAATGAAGTATGCCTTTGATAAATCTCTGATGGATATGGTTGGAGGCCAGATTGTATACGAGATGCTCCGAAGACATCATGTTGAAACTATCTGTAAGTTGAATCTCCATTTCGATACATGGGTTGGTGATATATAGGAGCTGACCAGATAAACAATGAGCAGTTGGTTATCCTGGCGGGGCAATCCTGCCTGTCTTTGATGCTCTGCACAAATCTCCGCACTTCCGATTTGTTCTTCCACGACACGAGCAAGGAGCCGGTCACATGGCGCAGGGATATGCCCGGATATCCAAGAAGCCGGGAGTTCTTATGACCACCTCGGGGCCAGGCACAACCAACCTCGTCACGCCTTTGCAAGATGCGCTGAAGGATGGCACTCCACTAGTCGCTCTCATCGGCGAAGTTCCCACCCATGCCATAGGCACAGATGCCTTCCAAGAAGCAGATGTGATTGGAATTACGGGCCCTTGCACGAAATGGAACACCATGGTCCGAGACATTCGGGATCTTGCTGCTCAAATGAGCGATCCGTTCCGAATCGCCACGAGCGAACGACCGGGTCCTGTTCTCGTGGCACTACCTAGAGACGTAACCAGCGCGGTTCTCGAGGCCCCTTCTAGGCTGACGCCATTCCAATGCCTTCCTACGTTGGATCACCCCGTCTCGCAATCCGAGGACTTCAAAGCCGATCGCTCGGCGAGCATCAAACGATGCGCAGATCTTATTAACAAAGCTCAGAAACCTGTTCTTTACGCCGGTCAAGGAATGCTTTCGTCCGCCGAGGGCCCAATAATATTGGCGCAGTCCGCTGAAACGGCCTGTGCTCCAGTCACCACCAGTCTTCTTGGCAAGGGGTGTTTTGATGAGTGCGACCCCAAGTCACTTCAAATGCTCGGAATGCATGGTACTGTCTATGCCAACAAGGCGATCCAAGAAGCCGATCTGGTGATTGCTCTTGGTGCACGCTTTGACGATCGTGCCATTGGCGATTCCACTCGGTTTGCTCCTGCGGCAAGAGCGGCTAGCAAAGACCAACGGGGAGGCATCATCCACTTTGAACTCCACCCTCCTCATATCAACAAAACCATTCAGTGCGATGAATTCGTCCAAGGAGATGTCACCGCCGGTCTCACTGAATTGCTGCCTTATATCCGGGAGGTGGAGAACAGGCCGGAGTGGATGGGCCAGATTGCCGATTGGAAGAAGACATATCCGATGAAGCCGACGATTCTGGAGCAAGCGACGAAACTCTCTCCCAAAGATGTGATCATGCGTTTGAGCGAGCTAACGAAAAAGCAAGGCAAGCAAACGATCATCACCACTGGTGTTGGGTCCCATCAGATGTGGGCTGCCCAATACTTCCGATGGACTGGTAATCGCTCGCTGGTTACTTCTGGAGGATTGGGGACGATGGGGTTCGGGCTTCCTGCAGCGATTGGAGCCAAAATCGCAGAGCCAGACGCTATGGTCATTGACATCGATGGAGATGCGCCCCTGAGTATGTCAATCCATGAGATGGCCACAGCCGTGGAGTTGGGGCTGAACATCAAAATCTTGGTGATCAACAACGATGTGCAGGCGATGGTCACGCAGTGGCAGGATATCTATTACGATAAACGATACTCCTACGCGCACCAACGGAATCCAGACTTTATCAAGGTGGCTGATGGCATGGGCTTCAAGGCTCAACGATTGGACGCCGTGTCTGATATCGCAGAGAGACTAGAGTGGTTCATCAACTCAGAAGGCCCAACCTTGCTGGAGATAAAGGTGGACGACAAGATACCCGTGCTTCCATGGGTTTCTACTGGCAAGTCATTGGATGAGATGATCATCGATGCCAGCCAGATTGGGCAGACCGAAAGATCTTTTGAACTGATTGGAGACAGATTAGAGGCATGTTGAATAGTTTTGTTGGATTCATTCTTGGTGATGTTGAGCTGACCTTGTCAATCCAGTAGAAAGCAATAGGCATAAGCTAGAGGGTGCCAGTAAATGCTGATCCAAAAATGCTGCCACCAGTGTCCTAGACCATGTTGCTAATGGCAAACCTCCTGCCAGCTGTCAAATTCCCCCGTCACAGGCCAGGAGCGTCACCGGATTTGGACACCACTTCTTCCACTCATGATGTGCGATACCCTTCCGCGGGGTAAGCTTTCGGATCATAGGTGTCTGGTAGCAGGTACAGTAGCAGACCTAGAGCTGCGAGTTTTGGCACTGTAGCACTTTGTAGTTCCGCAAGGAGTTTCCGCCAGCGAAAACTAGAAATACCACTTTGGTCATTGTAGTCCGCCCTACATACCGCGGTTCGGCTCGCAACAACTTTCTCGCGGTCCCTGAATTTAAATGACTGCAAGTAAGCTACGTCCTGCGCCTTGAAACAACACACATTCTCGTCAACCGCACCAAATATTATATTTTTGTTTCGGACTTCTGTGCTAACGCAACGCAATGTAACGACAAATATTAGGACGATATACCACACTCCACCCCGGACCCTTGTTTCCTCTCTTTCGCTGGCCGTGGACAAAGAACAAGAGGAAAAGGTATCGACACGCACATTTTAAATAATGGCAAAGTCGCAGGAAGTCTCCGGCGTGCCGGAATCCCTACCGGAATCATTGCAAAAATCGAACGTCCCAACAGGTTACTACCTCAAATACGTGCGACGCAAGGGCCAATACCGCCTACAAGAGCCGCGATATCAACTTAAAAACAGTCTTCTCGCCGCCGTAGGCTTCTTTGAGCTTGCAAATGCGGGAGATTTTGCTGCCAATGTATGGAATACCGTACCGGTGCCGCGCTATGCCCTCGCCTTGATGGCCGTTGGTGGTACTTTTGCTCTTTTCATGACCTATTTTGCGTATCGGGACGCTAGGTTGAGTTGGTATAATCTCAAAGGTCTCCGACGTGAACGACATTTCCTGTCTAGAACACTGAAGAAAGCGGAAGAACGGCAGTCCGAGCAAAGCGAAGAAATATCTAGGATTGTTAAAGCCCTACTGGACGTCAACCACCGGGAGACGGGCACCGAGATCATAGACCGTATAGGCATGGATATTCTGATGGGGTTCGGAGCGACTTTAGTGGGAGTCGGTACCCTGTTAGCTATTGACGGGGCTGACCATCGCGTCTGGCTGGCCAGCAATTACATGTCGGGGTACATTGGAAACGGCCCTTTAGCACTTTATGGATTGGTGAACCTCGGCTGGTCGATATACGTCTGGCTAAGAGCCCGGCGGCATGGCATGTCTTACGATGCAAAGCAGACAGCACAAGCCGACATTGACCCGACAGTGGGTCAACTCTTGAAAGCGCGGATTGATTCTGTCCGGATTCATGCAGTGCTGAATGGGATCACGGGGGTTGTAGCTGGTGCTGCATCACTGGTCACCGCGACGATGTGGTGGGGATATGTTGTTCTGATCCCGTGCATCATAATATCAATAGTAGTAAACTATCTCTGGCGTCATGGGCTAGGTTATGATCGTTCGTTATTTGTGGAATATTTACCGGCTTTTGACAAAGTTGCCATCACCGAGGAACTTGTGTATATTGCTACACTTCGACGCGCATTCCTCTGCTCTACGTCGCCTATGAAGCTCTCCAACGTGATGTCAGAGCCGCGGTCGACCACAGACGTTCTCGAGTTTTTAGCCGAACGCAATCTGTTTGAAGCTTTTTGCACTCTTCTCCTTAAGGATAAGGAACTCTCTGCCGTTCTCTTCGATCATTCCGACACATCCGTGACCATTTACCCAGGTGCCTTAGCATCTACCAGTGATGAGTCGGTCAATCGTCGTCTTTTCGACATGGCTCAACACTGTTTCACGGAATATGGGCTTGCGCAGCTCAAGTATCGAGAAAGATTCCTTCTAGAGACCTTGGGCTGTTACATGACAGTTCTGGATACGAAGATCACGATCACCAACTCTGCCGACAATGTCACTTAGTGCCATTTATTGCCCGACTAAATAATTTATATGTCAGGATCTGCACAGTTGCATCTATAGAATCTGGCCGTCGGTGGAGTCTGTTATAATAGACAGTTGCGATTAGTTTTTAATAACCAGTGGTATTCCCATCAAAGCACGTATCGAGTAATCAAACTCGAGAGAAATAGCACGAGCATCGATGGAACACAGGCGTATCAGTTGAATCTCATCAATCCGATTGACTGCAATACCTCCCTACGATTAAACGCACACCGCAAGATCTCTTTCGCGACCACAGCCACCATTGAGCCGCGTATCAGATAGCAGGTTCCAGTCCTATTATTCCTTCTTGGCCTCATACAGCCTAGTACATGTTTCACCGCAACGATATCTTCGAAGTGATTGAGTGTACATCATTGTGTCACCAGAGTTACCCTATTTGAATAACTCGTAGGTCTCCCATCCACGAGACTGGGGTATTGTAACTGAGCTTCACACTGCCATGACTGTGGGCGTTGTTGGTGATACATCAAGGCCTCTTGTTGACATCTCGGTTGCTCTTGCTGCTGCTTAACGATCTTTTACCGAAGCATCTGTTGCTGTGGATCAAAGACCCATTGCTGAATGGGTGATGGCTGAGAATGGCTTCCCCTGGCTTCCATATCTTTCTCACGCTTTTCTCGGCACAAGTCGATCAAGACGACAATTATCAGTGCAATGACTACCAACGTCACCAAGGGAATAAGGATAATCTTGATCGGACCTTCCACCAAGCCCATGATTTCAGTATTACAAAGAACAGTCAATAGAGACTCCGAACAGATGGATATATGCCAAAAAAAAACTGTTTATTAATTCAGTGTCAGCATTGGCATTCTAAATTGGTTTCTCGCAAGTACAGCCAGAGGCCTTTGATAATCTGATTGTCGAGATTCCGTTGATCGCTTCGTTTAAATTTGTGTAATGGCAGCAGACCTTTGGTTTTTCACATCTCGCAACTAGCCAGCTCCGTGCTTCGCACTCCTCATATCAATAAAGAGGTAGATACTACCTCGACCACGTGTACTGACAATGGCCAAGTGCCTGGGTGATTTCAGTCTCAATAGGCTTTGGTCATTGGCTGTGACTTGCAGCTAGCCACACTAGGAGCATGTTGTGGGGCTATAGGTGGGTTGTTACTATTATGAAATTGAATTGACTCTCCGTATTGATTTGAGTATGCCAACGACGAGAGCTAGCTAAATCAGGCATTAGTATATCTGGCATCTGCCCACTTTGAGTTTGGACATTACGTAGCGCCTGAACTTTGGCCTTCGGGGGGGGGGCACACTGTGGACGAGCTTGTGCGAGAGATTGACGCCCAGAATGATGCATTCTGGGATATCCGTGATAAGAAAAGAGTGTCTTTGATTGCATGCGATTCGTCCTCTATCCCATCGAAAGGTATGGCAGCATGGCTGCGGGTGGCGCATCTATCGCACTTCCTCCGAGCAGCCTGGTCTTTGGAGCCGGAAAATACTTGATTGACGCTGCGCAGGGGGGGAACTCTTCGTACGACGCTATTGAGGATCTGATGGAAGGTCAGTAATGTTTTCTCTAGTTGGCACAGACAGCACAATCCGACTCAAGACCTACAGCCTGGAGGAGACATCGGCTGACCTAAGTGACAAGCTCATCGACTCGTGGAGGTATTCGCCCTCTGTACGAAGGAGATCCGCGGAGGCCGCCTGCGGAAATTCGACCGCAACATCCTTCTTGGCAATAACGATGCGATTGGAGTAGCAGTCTCAAAGTTGGACAAGCTGACTGGAGTATAATCGCATCTCGTACAAGCGGAAATACTAACTGTCGGGGAGAAGACTGGTCGCACCGTGCACGATGTGCCTATAACTGTGAAGACGACTATGAGACCGGCATGACCGTCGCACAGATGTCCGCCCAGATGAAAGTACAAGGGAAACTAGGAGACCTGCTCGTGTCAACCGCTGAGAATCTGATGCCCATGGCACAGCCAGACGTGTTCAGCCAAATCCTGAAGCCCTCGCAGCCGGATTCAGCTCAGAGCTGGTATGGCATGATCAGTAAGACCAACATCCCGGGAACGGGGGAATAGATCCTTAGTGAAGATATCCTGCAGGCCTGGGTTGAGCACGAGTCGCCCATAATTTTCGTGCGAGGCATTCCGGGCGCAGGTAAGCCGTATTTATCGGCCAACATGATTGCGTTTCTGCGCGAAAAGCACGCACAGGACACGGGTGGTTTGTCGCATATCTCGGTGGCCTGCTTTTTCTTCCAGGCCGACAATCCCGACACCCGTTCTGTCCATCGGGCCCTTTGGGATCTGGTGTATCGGATCCGCATCACCGACGCCACCTATCAAAAGCACACCTGGAAGATTGAGAACTATGCCACAATAAGCACCCTGCAGTCCTCCCGGAGAAGGCTGTTTGTGAATTACTTTTTGAACACCAGCCGTAGCTGTGTGTACATTATCTTCGATGGCGTTGACGAAGCTAATGATGAAGAGCGGCGCGTCTTCTTCACACTGACCAGAGATATCTATGAGAACACACAGTTAAATAGCCCCAGCCTCGCCCTCGTCGGCAGATCCCATCTGAGCGACCAGCTGTACGAGGGTCTCGAAGTCGAAGTGCCCACGATACACGTAACTGTGCGCAAGAACGGGGCTGTTGTCAACCGACATATTACCGCAAGTATCCGCAATTCCGTCATCCTGAAGCAAATCTCGGCGAAGCTCCGGCATCGAATTTTTAACACACTATTCTCCCGAGCTGTAGGGGTGTTCCTGTAGGTGAATCTTATGATGCAGGAGCTCGTGAAGTGGAAGTAAGAAGCGAGTATGCAGAAAGCCTTTGGGAAGCGCCTAAGGGCCTCAAGGAGATGGTTCGCCATATTCCGGCCAATTTTTCAACCACGTGTGAAGTGGAGGAGCTGGAGTTTCTAAACAAATTGTTGCTATGGACAGCATGCTCGGAGAAACCGTTGAATCTGAGGCAGGCTGTGGACATTCTCCGGCTAATATTCCCAGAGGGGGACGATATGATCTACTTGGAAGGAAAAATCAATACGCCCGGCGATATTGTTTACAATATAGCGCCAGCATCCCACCGGGATGGCCAGCGTGTACCTGATTTCCGGAAGAAACTTTATCTACACGTCCGACTCAAAGATTTATAGCTTTTGCAGACAAACGGAATGAATCAACACAAGGACAAACTCCTATCTTGTGGCCTACATTACGTAAATGACTCTTTAGAAGTTCGTTCCGCGACAGTCGACAAAGAAGCACAGGTAACGCCGTGGTGGATGAGGAGCTTTGGGGGTCGTTCCAGGTGCACCGGGGGCGTAAATGGGTTTTTGACAAGGTTGTTGCAGCAAGCCTGATAGTCGAAACTGCATGGCACCGGATACGATACAGGATTTTGAAACTCGATGATATTTTCAAAATATGTACATTCACCAAGGCTCTACATGTGCGTGAGCATTAAATTAAGACATTGCATAGATGTCGACGAAAGAAATAGGGAAGTCGGAGACATTGGTCACCGATATGTCTCTTGAGAAATCGTGGTTCTCCACTATCAGATCTATTTCTTGACCGTAGATCGGGACTTGCGGCCATTGACTTAGTATGAGTCAAATATACCTACAGCTGCAGCCCCGGCTGGGATATCCCTATCCCAGCTATAGCTACATATGTACCCGGCCGAGCTTGGCAATATTAGCGCCTGCGCACACGTGTCTCAGCTACATTTTCCTTCTTCATCGCTCTAAATGACCATTGTTGAACACTTAGCTGTATATCGCGACTTCCGGTCCTTGAGTGAGATAAATCAAATATATGGCTGCAACGCTGGCCGGGATAGGGTTATCCCGGCTCATAGCCAAGTGGCTGAGCTTGGCAATCCTAGCGCCTGTGTACACGCGTCTAAGCTACAGTCTCATTCTCTATGTATCGCTCTACGGAGTAGATGAACGTTAAACACACCGAGTGAATGGATGACACCGTGATACGTAGTGATATGGCGTAGCTGACAGAGTTAATCTGTATCTAAGTTTGTGTTAATTGTGTCGATCAATTAGTGCCAAAGTATATCAATCAACGAGCCCAGTTTAAATATCACGCAACTATACGCAGTAAACAATCTGGGTTTTCTCTGAGTGTGTCTCTTAGATCGATGGCTAAGTAGAAAATAACAGAGGTGCTCATGCAACGACTAGACTCGGAGTTAGGAGTGCAGAGTCTCCGACTACGGAGTACTCCGTACGTAGCCCAGGATTTTTAGCGTCTTGGTATTTAGGGCTATTTGATCCACCACACTTGGTGGATATCCATGTCTACACTCTACAGCGTTAATGCCATCTATTAGGACTGTATCTAAAACGCTACTTCATATACGTGTACTGGAATTTATTCCCCGAACGGGCCGAACCCGAGGATATGAACTCCGATAGCCGGATCTCGTGTGTAGCAAACACAGGCAGCATGCAATATAACTCCCTTATCAATCTGCCAACGTACTAGAACAGTGGCTAGTTCTGCCAGCCTGTGGAGTACGTCCATCGTAAGCTAAGGCTAATTTTGATGTGTCAATATCCATCTGGCTAGCCCTAGGCCCCTAGCAGCCTTCAGTGGTCCCTAAACTCGCCGATCTCTAACTTATTCTTCGTAAGGATATATGCTTGGCGGGCACTTTGAAACGCCACACAATCCATCGTCGCGATTTTGACAAAGGACGGGACACGATGCATCTTGAGATTTGGTTGTGTCGACTCGTCGAGGCAAAATAATGGAAAAGGAAATACCCGGTTCGTTACCAAAAGGGATAGTGCTGTAGGATTATCAGTTGAAGTTTGAAGCTTGAAACACTTCGAAGAATGCCTCTGTGAGTTATGCAAGCCGCTTCACTGTTGAATACTAGAATAGTTATGCTCCTGATTATGTGATGATTTGTTAATGGGTTGAATAGTAGACGAGTTTGATATATGACTGTAACGGTCGTGATTATGTGATGATTTGTTAATCACGCTGCGCTGAGCCTGACGGGGTGTGTTCACGGGAAAAGCAGCCTCTGTTCTAATTCCGAACCAAATGTACACGATAGGACGGCTGAATTTGCTTGAGCCAAGAAAAGCCAAAAATGCAATACTATCGAGTACCAAGCTGAAGTATAAAGACGAGGCTGCGCCTGCGTCCTCTCGATTTGAAGTGAGCATCCGTTTCCTTCTCTTCTAAACCTGAGCCACTTGGCAGTTCTTATTTTTTGACATTCATCATGCGTTTCGCTGTTCTCTGTGCGGCACTCAGCCTCTCGACTGGGGTGTCTGCGGTCGTACATGCTCCTTCCAAGCGTGATGCCAGCAATCAGACTACGATCCCGGGGTTTTTCACGGGCAACTGCACCGAGGAGATCATGACGGTTCGCAAGGAGTGGCGGACCCTGTCAACGGCCGAGCAGGATAGCTTCCTTGACTCTGTAGAGTGTTTGTTAAACAAGCCTGCTGAGTCCGGCTTGACAGCCACGACCAGCCGGTTCAGTGATCTCCAAGCTCTGCACCGCGGAATGACCAACACCGCTGTTGGGGATATTATTCATGACGTTGTAAGTTGATTATGCATAATATATTCACGGAGCTCTACTAAACATACGATAAGGGGCAATTTCTTCCGTGGCACCGGTACTACATGCACGTCTATGAGACTTTGCTGCGCGACGAGTGTGGCTACGCTGGTCCCATGCCGTAAGATAATTTCCTACCAGAAACTTTGGTCTCCCCATGATCTAATTTTCCTCCACGTAGTTACTGGGATGAAGTAGGAGATGCCGATAGCGGCAACATGTGGCAGTCTGCTATGTGGGACGCGGAGGCCTTTGGCGGAAACGGCACTGGCCCTGACCTCTGCGTTGAGGATGGCCGATTCGCCAACCTGACGCTTCATATTGGGCCTGGTGACGAGGACACCAACTATTGCCTGGACCGTGCATGGAATAACGAGGAGGCAATTGCTAATGCCAATAGCACTGTTCTCGACATGTGCAACGCCTACAACACATACTCGCCTTGGTGGTATTGTATTGCCGAGCTTCCTCATAAGGGCGTGCACACTTACGTTGGCGGTGTGGTAAGACTTCTTCCTCTTTTCTCTCATAGAATGAGCCTATCTGACTTCTTTAGATGGCCGACATTAAATCCTCGCCCGGAGACCCTGTGTTTTTCATGCACCACACATACATTGATCGTGTATGGTGGCTGTGGCAGAAAGTTGACCCCATCAACCGGTTGTATGACATCAGCGGACCTTCTGTTAATGAATCAGCAAATGCAGAGCCAGCAGGTGGCTGGCAGAACACAACTCTACACTATGTGCTTTCGTCGTATGATATCCTGCCGAACGTTACTGTTGGGGAGGTGATGAACCCACAGAGTGGCTATCTGTGCTATGGCTATGAGTGATTAACTAAATTGACTAGATTATTGAGGATGATTAGTGCTTGTGTACATAAATTGCATCTTTCAATAAGTTGGTGCTAATTGCACTTTCACTAACTTTTTTTCAACTCTTATAAGCCCTTCTATGGAATGGAGGTATTGAAGTGAGTCGTGAAAATACTAAATCATTCCCACGCGCCTAGCCCTAAGCCGTATTGTGACTTACTTGAACAACACAGTCATCTTCCATGCTAACAACCCAATGTTCGGATTTTTCTTGCTTTCTGGAAAACAATGTTGGCTCTCTCCCACATCGCCTGCCCTGACAGGGGACCATAATGTTCCAGGTGAGAGCCTATGCACTATCCAACATGCGAAATCGGACACTGAAATTATCAGCAATGATGGGCTACCATCAAGAGCTCTGCCGGCAGTATTTGACGCTACAAATCTTCGGCATCACCTTCAGCACCATGGGCCTCATTCCGAGCATTCCGAGCATTGTGTCCATGCTGTCGTACTCTATGCCTGCTTGTCCGGTGGGAATGGTCTGGGTGTGTTGCTTGTTTTGTTTCTGAGGTGACATTATTGTGAAAGATGTACTCTACAACTCCTGAAATGCTCCACTTTCTGGCTACGCGGCAAGCTCTGATTGGCCGACTTCTCACGAATCTTTCCTCGGCAGTAGGTTCGACCTCAAGATCTAAGTAATTGTTGACAGAATAATCGTTCCCAATATGAAATGTATGAAATACCATGATTCTGCTATATAGATGCTCCGGTGACCTTCTACCAGCTCGCACCGAGATGCACAATTCTGTACAATAACAACATTGCGACATATCAGATCTTAGGTGGGCCCGCATAGTAATCATCAGGGTTATATGTAATAGAAAAGTCGTCAGCCGTAGCCACGTCGAAGACGCCATGTTCATCCGTAAAGTTCTCTTTGTTTCCAAGATAAGCAGGCTAAATTAGGTTCGGGTCACCATAGCTCCAGGAAGCTTGTGCATCCGTATACTCTATTCTATAGCTGATCCCGGTATTTGCGTTTTCTGGTCGTGGAAGGGTGCCAGAAGGTGGAAATTGCTGCAGTGGAGGTTGACATAGGTCAGCGAAAATGTAGCGTGACATTAAGATAGTTTTATCTTGGGCGCTGGGCGCATCAACAATTCCAATGATATATTGTTCAATATAATTGACTTCAATTTGCTTGTCAAATGCCCAGGCCTGGCAATCCTCGGGCGATGCACCGAAAAAATAGCTATCAAAGGTATCTTGCAGCTCGGTTTTGAAGCCGGATCGATCTGTACGCAAATCATTTGATTCGACAAGATAGTACTGCGTGCATGTATTCGGCTCACTGCCTTACTTGAAGTTTAAAACCTCGAGAGCAACCTGCAACTTCAAATAAACGGGAAAAAAGGGTGAGATTGACGGGAAGTAAAAAAAAAAAAAAAAAAAAAAAAAAAAAAAACAGGTCAGACGTTGGCGTCAAAATACTGTACAAAGAACATGGAAAGGAACTAGAACGATTCGGGAAAGGAGTCGCTGACTGACATTCGTTGTCAGCGACCTGGAAACACCATGAGAAAAAAAAAGACGTGAAGTCCTTGTACGAAATAATACCCACTTACAAGAGTTGGTGTAATTACTAAGTAATGGTGTGACTCTGGGTCGATTTCTGATGTTGTGTCATCCTACAGTCTTTACAAGCCCTAGGACCTATTAGGAATATTAACCTAATTGAAGCGATTTATTATCCCTGCATCAGCCTGGCTTGGGCCTAAAGATACTGATACTGATGTACAGACCCAAACTTCGGAGAATCTGAATGAAAATCTATACGATCGTAAAATACCGCCAGAACACTGTCAGTCATATCTGAGTCATATCGATCATTTCGAAATGGTTTCGGCTAGGATTAGCAATATTTCAGTTTCTCAACTCAGATGTGCGATTGAAAGCTTTATCTGGCTCGCACCGGGTTCCACATCGTGGAAATTAACAGGAGTACAGACTGACTAACCGTGAGATATCATGACTCATTTTCTCACCCTTTGATTGGGCATTCAACACAGATGCCGATCTCAAAATATACCTAGGTGTGAGCGTTATAAAATCCCAGGCATATTAGTAGGTACTGAGTACACTTTTCGTAGAGCAAACCGATTGGTATATTAAAACAGTGTTTTGTGTTTTTTAGAAATCGCTTCCGTGTCTCCATGCACCTCTTGTCAGTCACTGCAGCCGGCACCAAACAAAAAGAACAACAGAAACAAAATGGCAGCTACAGAAACAACGACTCCCGTAGCACGACCTCGTGTCCGGGATATCCTGCCAAAGCTTCATATCGGTCGTCACCGTATAGGTTCCTTGAACTCCCTCACCGATGTCCCTGGTGTTCTAGTGCACACGGAGTCGATCAATATCCCTTCTACAGAAACCAGCCATGCAATCAACACGGGCGTTACCACCATTCTGCCACGCCGGGACTGGTTCAATCACGGCTGTTACGCAGGGTACTTTCGCTTCAATGGATCCGGCGAGATGACGGGGTCTCACTGGTTAGACGAGACTGGATTGCTTAATTCACCTATCATCCTCACCAACTCTTTCGCTGTGGGTCCATGCTACTCTGGTATCTACCAGTATGCCATTCGGGAGCATAAAAACAAAGACAATGGCCTAGTAGACTGGTTCTTACTCCCAATTGTGGCTGAGACGTGCGATTTGTATTTGAACGATATTGGGGCTATGGCTGTCACCCCGGATATGGTCGTTCGAGGCATCGACGAAGCCAGCGCCGGACGGGTGAAGGAGGGCAACACGGGAGGAGGGACGGGCATGATGTGTCAAGGCTTTAAGGGAGGTACTGGAAGTGCCAGCCGTGTCATTGACGGACTGGCTTTCGGCGAAGAAACAACATATACCGTTGCCGCCTTGGTTCAGGCAAATTATGGTGCTAAAAGAGATCTTCGTTTCGGCGGAGTTCCTGTTGGGCGTCTCATCGACGAAGAAGCAGCTGCGACTGAAGCAACAACACAGCATGGGGAGGGGCAAGACGCACAGAGGGCGAAGGACGGAAGTATCATTGTGGTGATAGCAACGGATGCGCCCCTTCATCCGACTCAACTCCAGCGGTTGGCTAAAAGAGCCACCGTGGGACTATCGCGTGTGGGTGGATGGGGCTCCAATTCCTCAGGTGATATTTTTATCGCATTCAGCACAGCGGAAAAGATACCAAGAGCACCGGAGTTTAGCTGGAAACCAACCACCGAGCAAAACGTAGCGGTAGTACAGGACGTGACAATCAATGCCTTGTTCGAAGGTGCTGCTGACTCCACCGAGGAAGCAATATACAACGCATTGGTAGGAGCGGAGGACATGGAAGGTCCGCTGGGGAGGACAGCTAAAGCGATAGACCATGAAAAGTTGAAAGGCATCATGGAAAAATATTTGTAGATCGGGTATTTCTAGAGAGTTGTGGGATGGCATCTAGCTAGCTACTTGACACCGCGCAAAAAAGCAATCTTTCAGCCTATCAAAATAGCAACGGATGGTTCTATCTAAATGATGTCCTTTCTCTTATTTATACCAGGCATGGAGGTTATCTTTTGGCCACAGAAACTTGAAAGTCACAACTCCTGATGTATGATTACCAACTGCCTTCCCAGTGCTAATGCTGCTAATGTGATATTTTAAATTAATATTCTGTTTTACAGATCAGTCTTTTGCTTTGTAACGGCGCAATCACGGGTTTCTAATCTTTAAATTGTACCTGTAATTTGACTGCTAGAGATATGCGTAGAGATTATATAATCACTTATACAGTAACCGAGTGCCTACTCCGTATATTACCTAAGGTTAGATGATACTTTTCATTTCTTAAATGATTCCCTTATTTGTGCTCTAGTTTGGTTGTCATTTTTATACATGTAGAGCCCGAAAGACTAAGAGTACCTATTAATATGAATATCTACTAGAAATATCTTCAAATAAAATGTACAAGGTACCACGATGTTGCCGAATAACTAGAAACGAACAGGATCTCAGTCATCTCCTGTTAAATCCAAAACCTCAATCTCCTCCGCTTTCCTCTTTCTACTGCTAGGTTCTTGCAACATGTTGGAGTTGGTTTCAGTCATGACGCCGGCTGGACGTTGAGTTGGCATAACATTCTCGGACGCTGGAATTGCGTCATTGGATGTCGGAAGCTGGAATGGCACGATGGTAAAGCCGAGGGCTTTGAGGATATCGTCAGTCTTCCCACCAAACGTCAGAGTTAGGTCGACCTGTCTCAAAGGTCGTAACTGGACTATAGCTTCGTGTTTCCTCTCCATCCAGTCTGTCCAAGCCTTCTTGCTCTGACTAAATGTCTTCGTAACGACTAGTGTGAACGGCGTACCATATCGCTCCGTTATGTGCGTGCAGTCGATACGAGCCTCATCAAGATTTCTATGCAAATGGTGCCTTTCCTGTTTGTTGCACCGGATTCTGCACACTGCCTGGGTAGGATTTTCCAGGAAACTGTTGAGATAGTGGCAGTTCGAGCAATGGCATGGTACACGTGGTCGAGCCAAGTTGCGATCATCCCTCGGAGGTTCTTTACCCACATACGCATAGACATACAACTCCACTATAACAGAGAAGATTCGGCGATATTTCGGTGTAGATAATGGTATGGAGTTCGCTTCGCATACCAGAACGAGATCCCGCAAGAAAGGAAGCCAAAGGAGGTGGAATGCCGATTTCTTGATAGTGGGGGAGTCATCAACAATCGCCTGAAACAGCTTCGCCACAATGCTACCCTCAGGTTCAAGATGTATTAGGGTTGCGACGAATTCAATCAAAGTTTTGTGGGTGACTAGGGAGCTCTCGTCGTCTTGTGCATGTTGGGGTTTCGAGTACAAATACAATGCTTCCTTTGTCGTGCACTGCTCGTCTTTGGCATGGAGTAGTGAGACCTTCAATTTGCTAATCAACTCGACGGCAAGAAGTCTGCACAACTCCATGCCTTCTTCATTGGGAAACGTGCCACTTGTTGTGCACTGGCGTAGCCGTAAGAAAAAACCGAGGGTAAAGGGAGTCTCTTGAAGTTTGCACATGACTAAAGGAAGGACACTACAACATCTTAACAAGGTCACAAGTAAGACGGATATTGGAAGTACTCACCGAGTTTTTAGGTAGTCAAAATCGTAATACGCCGAGACCATGTCGACTACAGCGGCTCCATCCTGCTGACTCGATTTTTGTTGTGCAATCATCTCCAGCATCCCACCATGAACCTTATCCGCCCAGCTTCTCACGTCGTCCGACAAAGTTTCAGATGGGGGTGCAAAGCATACAACTGCCTCATGTCGCTTCATAAGGCCTGAGAAGGATTGAATAGCCAACAATAAACTGTACAATTAGCTTGATAAATTATTCAAGTCAGAGGAATGAAATCATACCCATTCTTGACAGTGCTAAAAGTGATATGTCCTGCAACAAGGTTGCGTCTGGCCCACTTGAAAAATTGAATAGACAAGTTTGCAGCGTGATGTCTGGCAGCATCCTCAAAGAAGAGTTTATCATTAGACTGGAAAGTCGCTCGGAGAACATCAGTAATGGCATTTTCGGGTAGACTAGGCTTAGGATGGAGCGCATCCTCGGCATTGGCCCAGAACTTTCGACAGAGAGCTCTCAAGGGTCCGAGAAAAGACCTGTCGGCAGGTGAATTTACTAAGGACTTCGCCAAAAAGCCGATGACAGATGCAAGGTTCTCTGTTGCTTTACCAATGGAACCCATTAGGAACATAGCTGTCGAATCCCTAGGGATGATTGCAACTGTCTACAGTCATGGTTAATTCAACTTTGTGTCATATTGTTTGCTGCGACACCTACCGTTAGTCGATACCAGTGTGTTGCTTCTGGGCCCTATGATGTGCATGCACCTGTGTCAGTATTGTTCTCCCTCAGTAGACCTGTCGGGATTCAGCCGTACCCAATTTCCCATATACCCTTCATATTCCTCCTTGGGACGAATGTCTTCAAAACAGTCCTCTGTGTTATCCATTCGCAAAACGTTGTCCGTATCGAGGCTGATATTGCTTGCCACACATCGGCCTTCCAGGTCAACTAAGGACTTGATTCTGTATTCTGTACTGGAGACGTGCTCGAGGGGATGGAACCCGTTATCGCCTCTGACTTCGTCATCGTCGATGTCTTCACATGATCCACTTTCTTCTTTTTCCAGGACGGCCAGGAAGATGTCTACAGGCAGTGTGGCTGAGATATCTTTCAGAGCCTGGACACAGGCCAAATCTCTATTTTTGAGGGCCTTGAGAGAAATGCTAGCCTCCGTGTACTGATGATCGAGTTTGTAGAAGACATGGTCCTGATCTCGAAACTCGTCCAACTCAATCCATCGCTTCAGAATTCTATAGACCTCAAATACCTCTGGATCTTGCAAGCTAGCGGATGGACGTGGTTGCGAAGGATCTAAGGTCAAATTGTACGTAAGGACCCATCGATGTCCCGATGTGACGGGAAGCACCTCGTGAACGACATCCGTATACCAACAAGCATAAGACAGTTGAGTTTGTGATATCTTCAACTTCATAGCTTGTCCACGATGACGAACAACGACTTCACCTCCTCCATGGGCAGAGGGTAGGCCGATTACAAGTGTGGCAAACATGCCGGGAACCTTCTCAGTGCTGCAAAGGGCGGTTTGTCAGTAGTCCCTAACAATGTCCACCCGCACGAGCAATGGCTACTTACTCGGTGTGAGGTTTGAACATGGCGCCTTTCTCGTAAATCAACATCTTATACAGCTCGGCCGAAAATGGTGTATGGACTCCCAAGTCCTTACCCACGGAGAGACATATCTGTTTTAGGTAGGTGGTCCACGACGGGTTCTTCAACTCGAATTGATCGGGATTTAACTCCCACGTGTTACGCACCGAGGTGTCGATGATGGTTTCACTGCCTTTGCCAAATGGTGCTTGGTGTGCTTTCTCGACCATTTGTTGCGCGTGGGACTCGTTCAGGGGCAAAGGAATTACGCCGACGCCGGGTATGTACGCCTCTGGGTCGACAGATGAGAGCGTACCGGACGATGCAAAGGCGCCAGATGGTTGGATATAATCAAGAGCCTCAAGAAGATCTAATGTGAAATCCATTTCATCGTCCAACCCCAAGTCACCTTGGACATCTCCCACTCCGCCCTGGTTATTGGCTTGGTGTTGGTCCATGGATGTTTCCGGAGATGTCTTCAGTCTGTAGCCTTGTCCTCAAATTGCTGTATCTAAGATCAAGCAATTGGCCCGCCGGAATATTCCGCTCAAATCCACCCGCCGCCTCTGTGCTTTCTTTGTGAAATATTATAGTTTTGACCGACAATAAATCGAGTCCGTAAACGCGCTGCACCGCGCTTATATGTATCAAACCAGCAAGTACTGTCATCCACAATCAAGCCTACTTATTGACTAGAAACAGTATCGAGCAAATGCTCTCTATTTCTTACTGTCAAGAAGTTGACGTTCTGATTCGCTGGTGCAAGAGGATTTCAGCCCCTGTCGAGGTTTTCTCTGCGATCCAACACCACGCGCCGCGCTATCATGACGCGTAAGTTCTAGGTAGGAATAGTGCCAGTTTTAGCGTGTCATGATCCCCACGGGCCCACCACGGCTCACCTGCCAAAAGTCTACAACCTCACTGCACTACATTTTAAACGTCAATATGACCACCATATTGACTGCCGAGGATTATAAAGAAAACGAGGCCGTGCTTATCAATGTTTTTGACCCGAATTCACATAAAAACCAAAAAAATGCCGCATTGGCGTAAGTCGCGGGTTGATTAAAGAGCATTGAAGCGATAGATTAATCTACATGACCACCAATGTATTATCTGAAGATCATGAAACGCCTCTTTTTTTCGTGGATTGAGTAGCATCCAGATAAACCAGGTGCGCATCCAACTACCCAATCACGCAGGTAATAATACTCTTGCCCTGCTCAATTCTCTGAAGATACTCGCAAGCTTCTGTCCCCTTATCTCAACTCATCTTTGCTGAAAATGATGGGCTTACGACGCGCTGGAATTATCATGGACAACCGAAACGACAGACGCCTTCTTGTCATCTAATTCGGGTTGTGAGCCGTGTTGACTAGCATTCCCTTCAGAATTCGTATCTGCAGTGGCACTGCCTTGTTTCGGTCGGCGTTGCAGAATAGCCATGGAAATTGCAGTCATTAGCCAGACGGCACCAGTTGAAGCGTTCTAAACAAACGATGTCAGGAATTTGCTTTTACACTCCGTCTCAGATCAAGAGATGATAGGACTTACCCAAATAAAGCCCCCCTTAAATTCAGGGGACTTCGACACCGGGAATCCGGCCAACGGGACGAGCAGCGAGTTGATTTCTCCAATGACGTTCTGCGTAGCTAGCAATACCGATCGAGTTTCCATATCATCCGCAAACGTCTCAGCCGTCCAAGTGACAATCGAGGGGCCGACACCATGGCATGCACCGAGGAGTAGATAACAGAAAAACTTGAAAGCATTGGGTACATTCCAGCCTGCCAACACGGAGTTTGCAAACACCATCAAGAATCCAGCGAAAATCGCCGAGTCCCACCGTCTTTTGACAATGTCAGCGTAAAAGGCTATTACCAACGCGGCTACAATGCCGATGGCGGAGGTTACGGTGCTGAGAGTGTTGACTTTGGAGACGGAATACTTCTCTGGCTGCGAGTCGAGCCAGAGCAAAAATGGCGTGCTATCACCGTAGATAAGGACGCCGTACCAGCCTCCGAGAATCAGGAATGGGTATACTTCCCATCTTTTGAACACTCGTGCAATCATTGAGCGATTGATGCCAAGTGAGGGTTTGAACCCGTCTGCCTCAATGCGGCTTCGAGCGAGCGCTTTTTCGTCCTCGGTGAGGAAGCGACTGGTGGTGCGTTCTGGGATGTCGGGGAAAAATATGAATCCACTGTTTTTTTTTGGGCGTAAGGATTAGCTGCTGACCAGAAGTCTTGCTAGAAATGACGATAGAGAGAAGCGTACACAAATGCGATAGGCAGCGTTATAATCGTGCAGATGATGAATAGCCATCTTTTAACAGTGTCAGTATGAAAGTTGTCTTCGAGATGCTTCGTCAATCGAAATTTTCTAACCTCCATCCTGCTAGGCCATTGACTCCGTCCAGGTGATTGTATGCTGCGGCTTGCAAATATCCCGCAAACATGGTTCCCAGTGGATTTGCCATCCAAAATAAGGCATTGCGTCTGCCGAGCTCGGCTTTCTTGTACCATCTAGTTGACAAGTTAGTCTTTGCACCCCTGTTCACTGCGAGGAGAGGATAATCTTACGAATTGATGACATGCAAACATCCGATGTAGCAGGACGTCGCGCTGAGCCCGACAAAGAACCGAATGACGACGAGCTGTTTGTAGTCGGTAATGAAAGCAGTGCCTAGGGTGAACAGGCCCCAGATGATTTCGAACGTAGGCAGGTAATACTGGGATCTACATGATAGGGTTAGTAGAGTCGACTACGTATTTTCATTCTCGGGGACCAAGACATGGCAAACGAGAAGAACTCACGGAATCCTAGTCACGAGAAGATTGCTTGGAATCTGGAAAATCACGTAACCGGTCTCGTCTGCAGCCCGAACAAGTCAACAATGATGAATTCAAGTAGAAAATGGTCCAGTAAAATAACATACAAGCAGCATTGATATAGTTGAGCTTGTTTCCGTATAGATCCAAATCAGCTTTCATGCCGGAAACATACGCATTTGCTATAAGACGTCGACGATCAGAATTGGATACCTACATGGCCTTTAGAACTTTTCTCTTACATAGCGCGGATATATCGAGATATTTTGTGAAAAAAGCCATACAGGCGTAACCCAAGATCAGCCAGTCTAGCTTGAAGACCAACTTGCGCTCCTCGGGCGGCATGTCCCGGGGATACCAGCGAGTAAACTCAGCAAATCTTGAAACAATCCCCATGGTAAGCCTGTGTCTGCAGTTGTGACAATGTTCTGTGAATTTAAACGTTCGTGGGACTGAATTCTACTTTTCGTGGAAAATAGCTTAGGCAAGAGATGCTTTTAAATACTCTGCTCTCCACATCTTCCATCTCTACGCACACCTAGTAAGCAGCAGTCGGCGATTCACCAAGTGTCAAACTTAGATTCTGGAAAATCCAGTATCTTGTCAAGCGCTGGTAGAGAGCAAATCTAGAAAGCTTCCGGTTTTTCTTTCCCGGCAGTATACTACCTCAGGATAGCGTGCATGGCGTGCTTGAAGCTTGCTTTACGAGAGTTAAAACCTAGGAGAAAATTAGTACGTGAAGCTGCGAAACAACATCCACCCAGCATTGACCGAAGTTTGGTTTATTTGAACCTAGCAACTGTGGGCTTTATGCGACACAGCTAGTGGCTCCTACTTTACATGAAAACCCCCGCCTCATCGTGGCCCGTCTTGATATGCTATGCCTCCGGGCTTCATGTTGTACCTGGAACTAAAGTAACCCGAACCCGACGACTATGTACAAGACAAGCTAAAACGTTGTCGCTAAAGACTTGACCTGGAAGCCTGAAACTGTCTCGTCGATTCGGATGTATTCCCAAAAAGAGTAAAAATGCAGCCAGTGCATGTCGTCAACTTGCCAAGGATGGCAGGCTCGGCAGTTGCGTACGCGCTGTACTGCTGTTCAGGCGCATTGTTGAATGCTTGATCTTTTCGATAATCACGCCACAGATCAATCGCAGCGTTAGTTCGGCAGTGATGCTTTGTGCCTCCGACATCGCGGCTTCTACTCCAGCACGGCGCATCCCGAGGCCCTGTCGATGCGTTTCTGGCATCTCACTTTTCTTCTTGTCTTTTAAACCATTGTTACTGCGTTAGTCTTCGCAAATATGACAGCGCAGTCTATACTAAACGACGGACCAATACCTGCTCGATCGGAGCTGAGCCTCGACACATCGCTAATAATTGTCGGTATGTCCTCTTTGCTGCATAAACGGATTTCTTTGTGCTTATTCTGGACTTCTACGTGCAGGCGCAGGAGTCTTCGGATTATCAACAGCCCTACATCTCCTTCAGAACGGTTATAGAAACGTGACTATCCTCGATGCCCAGGCTCTAGACACAAACCGTTACCTGCCTTTCAATGGTGCAGACTCAGCTTCCTCAGGTGCGCGCTTGACCCTACATCCAGGTTTCCAACCCTAAGAATATAATCCCCGTGAATCGGAAACGTAATTATGTGTTCATTCATGCCAATTAATCATGCCAGATACCCGCAAGGTCATTCGGTCTGCGTATGGATCAGCAGGTCATCTTACTCTGCTCTCCATGGAAGCAATCGAAGGCTGGAACATATGGAATAATGAAGCACCGCAGCCACTATTTGTTAATTGCGGCTGGGCCCGGTTGAATGAACATGGCGAAACGTTTCCAACTGAGATGGAGACTCTCAATACCATGGAGAAACTTGGACTTCGCGATTCCCTGTATCAACTAGACAACCTAGCCGAGCGTGAACGTGCCGCGGCCCAGGGGTGGGCGAGAACTCAAATCGATCCCTTTAATCGCATTGCACGCGGACTGCCATTGGGGGGCGTCTTTGACTCTGCGGCAGGGTTTGTGCGAGCCGCGGACGCGTGCTCGTTTGTACTGGAGAAGGTAAAGCGGCTCGGTGCGAAGACTGTGCTTGGGTCAGCCGGTCATGTGGTTCAGTTACTGTATGAACCCGAACAAACAGCTTCGCAAACGAAACGAATCGTCGGTGTAAAAACGCGAGATGGGAGAGACCATCTGAGCGAGGTTGTCATTATTGCGACTGGCCCAAACACGCACTCCCTAATACCAAGTCTGAACAACACACTAGCTGCAACGGCAGGAAGTATATTACACGTAAAAGTTCCACTGGAACAACGAGAAAAATATCGCCCTGACAGGTTTCCAGTGCTGGCATGGAACTACACGGGATCGGATGAAAGTGGCTCATTCAGCATCTTTCCTATTGACGGTACGCCTGGATCAATAAACCGTCCATGGAAAGAAAAGCACTGACACAAACAAGAATACGGCACACTGAAATTTTTATATAATGGACCTAAATGGAGGAACATCGTGAAGAAAGAACTCAGGCAGCATGTATTAAATCACAAGGTCGAAATAACAACAACGCCGACTTCGTGGTCCTTCGAGCAAAGGACCAATGTTCCACAGGTCGTCATCGACAAAATCCAAGCATTCATTTCAGAGCATCTTCCGGAACTTGAAGGCGCTGAAATAGTGCTTGCAAAGCTATGCTGGGACTCTGGATCAATTGATCAAGACTTTCTAATTGATTGGATCCCAAATGTAAGAGGTGGCCTAGTTATTTCGGGAGGCTCAAACCATGGTGTGTATCATTCTATCTGCTTGCCACAGTACCGAGGGTTTGATACCTTTGCTGATTTCTTGAACTCGGTACTGCTACGTAGGCTTCAAATTTCTCCCTACTATCGGAAAGTACGCTCTAAAAGTACTTCGTGGCCAAGAAGATGAATACATCAGTCGCTGGAAGTGGAGAACCTCTTCAGCTGACGAAATTAAGGCCTTTGAAGCTGGGAATGTAGCACCGCAGCGAGTGTTGAGTGCACAAAAGTTGAGCTCGTCAATACAAGATTTGAAATGGTAGGCGATTTCGAATTTATTGCTATACTCTCCACGGGCAAAATTTATGAAGAATACCCATCCATGGATCGTAGTTAAGTACCTAGGTATGTCTTTGTCGTTGGTGGAATGCAAAAATTGTACTTGGTTAATTTTTGACAGAAAGTAGAAGGAATATATATAGCCGCGAGTGCATTACCTAGGTAATTCATCCCTCCATTTCAACTTGGTTATTCGTATTCAAATAGAAGTATGTATTTATTCTCCCTATATGATTTGTATTGTAAAGTACTCGGCATTCCATCCCTCTCTCCCCGTGTTCTACGTCAACTACGAGTATAAGCCAGTAATAGAGGCGTTTTCATACCGCGATGGTGGAAGCTATGAATCAGTTGCGGTGGTTGATGTCCTTCCAGATGATCTAGAGAGTGTTCATGGCACGCTGTTGTCCGACCTACGTGTTCATCCATCCGGTAACTACGTTTACACTCTCGTACGCGGGCATAATGTGATAAGTGTATTCTCGGTGCACACTAAGACTGGTAGCCTACAGCGCATTCAAACTTTGGCTCTGAACGGGGTGTCTCCGAAAGGTTGTGCGGTTAGTTCAAATGGTCGATTTCTATACATCGCGGTCTCCGCCAGCAATGAAGTTCAGGTATTTGCCATTGGTGATGATGGTATATTGTCGGCAACCGGGTACGCAGCTACTGTACCTAGACCGAGCGCAATAACCATGGTAGATATCAATCCGGTGTGATCCAATTGAAACATGTTCCATTCCAGCGACAAAGATACAAATACAATTTCATATACAAGCAACTTTGACTTCATTATGTTATTTAGATTGAATTCCAGCTATATAAACAGCTCATCTGTATAAATATCGAAGTCATACTGCATACTAGTATGGTTGGTCTAATTTCATATCATATCAACGTAGAAAATAACAAAAAGATTCTAGGACCACATATGACTTCTTAACATCGCCCTTCCGCTTTCACCAGGGTTTCTGGCTACGGATATAAGAGGTCCAGAAGTGAGCTCTCTCCGGGTCGACCGTCTTAATCGTCTGCCAGTTTCCACCAAGCTCTAGTAGCGTGTCAGGATGGTCAATAAGATTTGGCCACTGAGGAACCCCTTGCGGAAGAAAGTGTCCAGAATCGTTGGGTCCATTGGGGTTGCCGTGTTTGATAAAATTGGCCCAAATATTGGATACTTTATCGCCAACAACACGATCAGTTTCAGTCCATGGCCGGAGATCGTTTGTGATAAGGCTATTGAATGTGTATGCAAGCTCGGCGCCATGATATGCCCCACCAACAGGACCCTTTTCGTTTGTAAAGCCTGGGACTTTTGGCGAAGAATAATCGGGCTCCCAGTTGCTCCAAGGCGTAATGGGGTGCGTAAAATAGTATCCATAGACTGGCGATTTGGTCTTCTGGTGGTATTCCTGAATCCAAAGGCTGATGATGTTACGAGTATTGTCTCTTGCCGCGCGGTTCCATGTATCGAGAGGACCCTTCCCAGTCTTCTTGTTAGGAGCTATATAAAGATTGTGAAATTTATCAACCCATGTCTTGTCACCTTTGCTGTATGCCGATTCCGGTCCAAGACGACCTTGAATGTATTCAAGAAAATCGTCGTAGGTGAATCTAGGCTTATTGTATGTACCCCCCTCTTTGCTTTTATTCCTGCTATAACAGGCAAATCGTTAGCTGGGTCAGTGGTGAGGATCTCATTCTATGATTTAGGGATGACATAGCCATCGAGAACGAGCCTAAATAGTGGTGGAGGACCCTAATATCGACGATCTCTTTGAGTAGAGAGCTCACGAAGCTTGTTTATGTCATTAAACTCGTGAAACTCGGATATGCTCTTGATTCCAAGCTCTTTGAGCAGCTCAACACCGTCTTCCTCGGCCTGTTTGAGAGGACGGTAAGACATAGGCCCATTTGCGAGAGCTGGCTCCTGAAACGAGCGAGGACCCGATTGTAATATAACACCGTGGAGAAGACCCTTTGCCAGAGGAGACACTAGAAGTGTATGGCTCATAGCATTGCCAGCAGATTGACCGCCGATTGTGACTTGATTCGGATTGCCCCCAAATGCTGCGATATTGGTCTTAATCCATTTGAGCACCTCTACCGCATCAAGCATGCCCACCATCCCAGATGTCCCTGATGGCGACTCGGCGCTGAGTTCTGGGTGCGCAAAATAGCCGAAGATTGCTGTTGCTGTTATCCAATGTTAGCACTAAATGCGGAAACAAGGTCGCTTTGATCTATCTACACAGACGAAACGTTGGGACCACAACTATGACCCCCTTTTTTGCGAGAGCGGTTCCATCGAAATTTGGATCTGCGCTTCCACCTTTGCGAAAGCCACCGCCGTGGTACCAGACATAAACCGGATATGGCTTCTCGTAGGTGTCACTAGGTTTGTAGACGTTGAGATATAGGCAATCTTCAGACTGGGGATGACCTTTGAGAATGTTGATATATGGGGTCAGCTGGTGCCTGCGGACAACTAGCAGCGATTGTATCACAAAATTTTATTCCTTTCCAGGGAAGAATGGGCTGTGGTGGCTTGAAACGATTTGGCCCAATGGGCGGCGCAGCATAGGGAACTCCCTTGTAGTGCGTGATCTGAGAATCAAGGGGACTCGCTATACCCTGTATGAGACCGCCTGTTACTTGAACAGAGGGCAGCGAAGTCGACATTTTGAACTAAATAAAGGCCTTGTTTGTAAAATATGCTTACGCAATAGCGCGGATAGCAATGCAATACGGACTACCGTCGGACGTATACCACGAAATCCCTGCAGGGCAGATATAAGGTGTCTTTCGCTCTCGAGTGCCATGACAGCAATATATTCAACAATTCAATTCTGCTAGACATCGCTGTGCGGGGTTGCGTGTCATTCTCATTCTCGCCTGCGCGTAGGAGAGACAATCTTAGGGTTAGTTAGCCGAACGTCGCCTGTCTCTTCGTTCCCCCACGCTTCCCCGCTCTTTCCCCAGACTTTCCCCCAATCTTTCTTCTCTGTTTCTTCTTTGTTTCTTTATGTGTTGGCGAGCACTATTTCACCCCTTGCCTCATTGCACACTCATCTCTGCGTGGAAACTATTGCACAAGTAATAACAGCAATCGTTTGGTCTTTTATCCATCGTCTCGGCAGTTATGATGGCCTCGCTATCACGCCCGCCTCGTAAGCGGGAGCGGGTGAAGACAGGTAAGCTTCGGAGGCAGTAGCTAGTAGCTCAAGTTGCCATGTTGACTGGCCACAATGCAGCCTTTTGTGTAACTGATATTTCGCTAACATGCGTGTTCCACATGCCCAGGCTGCTTGACATGTCGTGCACGTAAGGTCAAGTGCGACGAAGCCCAGGGACTGTGCAACAATTGCCGCAACCTCGCCGTTGAGTGTATGTGGGCAGAAGGATCCGCCAAGAGACAGGTATTTTATTCTCCTACACGACTATTCAGTTCTCACATTGAACTCTTGTTAGCCCACTACTTCTCATTCCGACTGGCAATCTAACTCCCCCGCCGCTGTACCTGCTACAGCGACCGCAAGGGCCAGCCCCCGTTCCCCCGCATGTTTGACATGCCGGTTTGCTCGGTCGAAGTGTTCTAAAACTCGTCCTCTGTGTGCACGCTGTCTACTATATGGCCATGAGTGCAAGTACCCAGAGTCAAAAAGCAATCGCGCACTCACTTCTTCCGCGCAGTCATTGATGAAGAGATTGAGAAGTCGAGAGCCAGAGCTTCCCGCCACTACCTCGGATGAGGAGTGGCATTCTATATGTAACAGCCCAAGCTCACTCGCCTGAAGCGCGGACCGTCGATCTCGGCCAGGACAACAGTGGCCACAATGGGAGCTTTGATCATGACCCGCATACAAAGGCCGAAGAGATTGATCCGTCGTACAGCAACCATAATAATGCATTCCACGACACCATTTACCGACCCTCATCTATGAATCTACCAGATTCTATTGTGGAGCCTAGGCAAAACTGTCCTTCTATTTCAAACATCACTCAGTTTCCCAGTCAGGAGATAATTGAACATCTAGTCATCGCCTTTTTTGATCATGTTCACGTGTACCGTGCCAATGCCTTTCTCCATCGTGACAGAACCCTAACTGCTATCCGTGATGGTACTATGTCAGAGAAAATTGTGCTCGCAATCTGCGCCGTGGGAGCGAGGTTTGCCTCTCCGCCCGTGCCTGATGAGATAGTAGAATTCTGGGCAACGGAAGCCGGGAATCGAGTGACGGGATCCAGCGACACCTCCAGAGAAAATGTTGCTGCATCTCTTTTACTTGCAATTTATATGCAACACGCTGGTCGTTTTGCACAGTCGCATCTTTGGTCAACTATCGCGAATACCCAGGCCATCGGCCTCGGTCTACACCGTGAATCGGCAACAAGTTCCCGAACATTTGTGGAGGTTGAATTTGACCGGCGCCTATTTTATGCCTGTTATACTGCGAACCGTCTAATCTCAAGTGGTACACCTGAGTCCATCATATGTCCATCTTCTCGTATAAAACTACGGTTGCCGTGTGATGGCTTTAACTACAGAATGGATGCCAGCGTCGAGACCCCGTACGCGCTACTGGAGATAGATGACTCGCACATTCCAGGCTGGATGTATAACAACGTCGGCACCATGGGCTTCTGGGTTCGCTTGGTCGGGGTCAGAGCAATGATTGAGCAATATTTCCACTCCTTGGCCGAAAGCCGAGAAGTGTTAACTCAAACGCATGTACCAGGACAAACACAGAACACTGATGTCTCACCTACTATTCTGCCTTGGAACTCGGCATCACCGTATGCAATGTGTATGGCTAAAATGACATCACTGCGTGAATCTTTGCCTGCACGCCTTCAACTATCACGTGAACTGGTGGAAAGACGACGGGGATCCCCAATCCTGGGTCAGATAGTCATGTTCTACTTGTGGTGGAACGAATGTTTGGTTGAACTATGCAGTATGGTTCTCCCTGGCTATCCCCAATCACTCGATCAGAGGATTTTATCCACGGCACCCGACGAATGGATTGAAAATACTCGCGAAAGTTGCTTGAGACATGCGCAGGCTATCACGGATACTTTAGATCTGATACACAGCGAGATGCCACGGCACCCGCTAACAATATATGACCACACAATTGCCCACGTAGTCTATCTGTCTATCAGAGTACAACTGGAGCTAGCCGTTCCTAATATAGGAGATACGGTGTTCTCCACTAGATTGAAGGGACAGTTCGATATGATGCTTGGATTTGTCGAGAGAACAAGCATCTATTTCCGCGCAGTACGCCTTGTGGCAAGAAATAAAATCCTTCAAAGTATGATAAGATAGAGTATATTTGGAATAAAGCTAACATTTGTGTAGCTTAGGGAAATGCGGTCCATGTTGGCAGATCATGGCATGGCTTCTCAGTCATACCATATCAATAAATCGTTAGTCAAGAACCCATACTCTATGCAAAATTTCAATCATCACATATATACATATATATATACAAGCAAACGCTGATTTATTTCACAGGCGTCCGGAAACACCTCCGTTACCTTGGTTTTGACGACAAAAGAATCTTGACTCCGAGAGATTTGTAGGAAATGCTGCAATTGTAAGTCATGCATATATATCTGCCGATCAGCTGGCGTCCATGATGCTTACTAGCTCTTCTGTATATCAGGACGCGGCCAATCTAAAAGCTTTCCTACTCGAACTCTTACCTGATTGTGGCTCATACACTTCCACATCTTGGATTCGGGGATATGAGGATGAATCCTACCCACATGTAAGATTTTACTTCCATGCATTCAGAGATATGTTTATTTCTGGTCGATTGACATAATAAAGGTATCTGCTCAGGGGTTAGAATGGGATGGCATTTCTAATTTGGAAATGAATTCATATCCAAGTGGTTTGTCTAGAAATAGCACCCTAACGACCGCGGAGCTCAACAGATTGGGTATTGTGAGTAACTGGGGCAAGGTGAATTCCGAAAATGAAGTCAGTGCCATTTTTCTAGTTGTCTACTTCCTACATGCTGACTACCGAAGAATGGAACAATCATCTAACTAATTCATAGGCCCCACGATATGACCCTCTTCTTCCAAAATCAACGCCTCCCGCGTGTTAATAGACGCAATGGGCGCCCTGGGATTCTTTACTCCGATAGATCTTTCCCGCTGAGTCGACTGGAAGCCTAGTCCATCAATTCAACACCGGCCTCGCCCTTACATCATGGAAATCGAATATACGACTACTCCGAGGCTCTCGGTAAAAGCGACGTGCTCCAATATGTCTTTTCTATTTACACCACCCTTTTTATTCCGTGATGCAATGATACCCCTGATTCCTAGTTTCATGGCTAGATGACTTACTTGAGATGGGAATTCAGCCACTCTCCAAGCATCTGAGTCCTGGTAGTGTACCTGAGTAGTTTCTCTGGTGGCGTCATGTTACATATGAAGAGCCATCCTACATCTAACTATCTTCCTTGATTCCTACCTAGGTAGTTATTAATCTCCCGTTCAATTTACTACAATGTACAACCTTGGTACTATTCATGGGTCTCCTCAAATGGATAATCTTTTCCTACAAGACCCGGTCTTCCACCTGGGCAACCGATATATATCCTCACAGTCCTCAGTCTCGCCTTCGCCTTCGCCTTCGCTAAACTAGCCGTGACCACCAATACCTCCGTTATTCAAGCCACCGTCTACAAAACACTAATAATCAGCGACCGCAAAGTCATCCTCCTCGACAGTGACGGCGAGGGCATCTGGAGTAAACGTACTTGATTACGACCGGATTTCTTTTGATGGTTCCATATATATATCTATGTATGTATGTGTATGACTATTGCCAACTTTTCGATAGCAGGCTGCTGCTAATTTCGTCGTACTCACGTATTTTCAGTACAAGTTCTCCAAACAACCCATTGGCCCATCCAAACCAGCTCCGTGTGAATTCATTTTCATCCCAGCTATTGATGCTCTCATGCACGACTCCAGAGCCTGTGGTTGAGTCCAGCACCATTTGCAACTGGCCTTCCACATCAGACAAAAGATCCTTTACCCCTGAGATAGGTTCGAACGCGGTTAATGCCGCGATTACAGCGGCCATAGGCCATGCATTTCCGGGTCCGACATGTGGCCCGCCAACCGCTGATATGACAGGTCCTCTCATGAAATATGGGTTGTTTTCACTGAGCACGAATCGCCGCGTATTGCGATATATCTGGACATAATCGCGAGCTGCTCGACCTGGCATAGAATCGGTGAAGTTCCACAATGGCATCGCTAGGAGTGAAGGCACATTTGCATCATCCATGAGGTTGGAACTTCCAAACCCATCTACCTCGTAAGCGAAAACGTCCCCATACCCGGCATGGTTGACGATCGCATCCTTCTCAATGCCATGACGGATGCCTATTGCAAAATCGCGCATTTCCTCAGTCAGACCAGCTGCAAGATCACCACTTAACATCCCCATTAGCTCAGATGCTGATTCGAGGTAGACCGCGAACATCATGTTTGCTGGGACCAAGAACTGGAAGATTGTGGCGTCATCTGAAGGGCGAAAGGCCGAGCGAACCATGCCATTTTGCTTGCTGGGATTTCCCAGACCGTTGTTGTTAAGCGTCTCACTAGCACGATTTGTCCACGCCGTAAATTTCCAAGCCGACTTCTCGACTTTGCCATCCTCGGCATAAGTCCCCAGTCGCATGGCGCCGGCAGCTCGCACGACAGCATCTACGGCGGCAATCCAGTTATATTTCTGAAAAAAGCGGTAGTCCCCTGTCTTCTGAAAGTAGGCAACGGATATTTGAAGGAAGGAAGCCAGCGAGTCAAGCTCCCACTTACAATCGAAGACCTTCTTAGGATCATATTTTGGCATGACTGAATTTTTGATGTAGGCCTCATTTCTCGAGGGAGGGATTCCGGACTCTGGAGGCGGTTGGAAGCTGTGACAGTACGGTGAAATAAGAATGTAACGCGCATGCAAGTTGATCACGCCACGCCAAAGACTAGCCAAAGAGTCTGGCTCTGATGACTCCTCCAGAAGTGGCAGGTAGGAGTAAATTTGTGATGCGGAATCTCGTAGCCACATAGCGTCAATATCACCGGTGGTGAGATATGTTAGTTCCTCATCTGTAGTACTACCATCTGAATTCTCGGCATGCCCATGCCACCTGACCATAGTGTCGAGGGTCATCGGATACGCATTTTCAAACAGACGGAACAGGTCTGGGTCTTGAATTACGCGTTTCATATCCTCGATAAGTGTCTCCATTGCTGGAAGGTTAAAGGTACGACATTCAGGTGGTGGCCTCACATATGGGAACTGGCGCTTGCCCTGTGAGGCCGGTCCAGGTCGAGACTTGATCCATTTCTCGACGGGCACGCATTCTTGTTCGCTTTGCGGGTCCTTTTGAAGAGTGGCAGCATCCGTCGGATCTGCAGTGAGCTTATATTGATTGCCAGTATCCTCATAGGAGGGGGGCCACGCGCTTCGCTGGGGAAGAAGTGACAGTCCACACTTGCTGAGGAGAACGAAAAGAATGATGGCAAAAGCGAAGATGTAACTGCATCTGCGGCTCCTCCACCTCAGCATGGTTATCTGTACAGCTTGTCTAACAACAAGTGTTGCAGATAAACGCTGTTGTAGAAAAGCCAGGTCTCTTTTCTACGGACACTCCATACTACGGTGACATTCCGTTGTTTAATTCGCAGCCAAAACGTGGCTTGCCTGCATGGCGTTTGTGGGGTAAAGTTATTCCGCTCCGGCTAGTCTACAAAAGAAGAGAATAAGAGTACGGAGCACTTAAATGGTTTATGAATAGAATAATTAATAGCACTGGTACCTGTATTTATGCATATTGCATACACATCATAGCAGAGCCTTAGTTACGCCAATTCAGAATATTTTGGCATGAGAAATAGTTAACCAAAACACCAACACATAAATCATTAAGCACTAAATCCCAAACGGCGCTAAGACACACTAACCACTAGTTGGGTAAGCGTATCCACAGCTGAGCCACCAATCAGAGTGCAAGGAAGGCAGGTTGGATTTTCCCTTCATTTACATTCAGACACTTTTGGTTTGGAAACTCTCCTTCTTTCTGGATGGTCTAACACCTAGTCCAACTCATGCCCGGCTTTGACGCAGCGGTGCGTGTCTCACCAAACTACCTCAGACACTCAGAACTTCCGCTGGATTCGCGGAATTGAAAATTCCCGGCTACTTCTACTCCGGATGTGTAGCCTACCATACGAGACAGTGGTTCAGAGACTGTAGACTGTAGACACCCTGCATTGAGAATATGCACCTCTTTCATTATATTTTAATTGATATCAGTCCGGTCACAAACCTTAAGATCTATAATTAGGGTTCTTAACTGTACCAGTGTCAGCCTGTCAGGCCTAGATAGCTGGGCAGACGAATCATCAGGCGGATCGATGGGATAGTATAAGAGCCTCCTCCGCTATGCTGCATACATAGGATGTATGGCTTGGCATACGAGACAGTGGTTACAGACTCGGACACCAGTTTAAGATTAAACAGTTTAAGTTAAAGTATTAAATATCAAGACTATACGTGTCAACGCATACATCTTAACTACCTACGTATCGATCACTTGAGGTCATTGCCAATCACTAAAACCTACATCTAAAATTCTAAACTGTAGCGGTATCAGGCCTACATATTGCCCCAAAAATGCTTCACATATACGCATCTTCAGACAGACAGATAGTACGGAGTAGAAGAGCCCCTTTGGCGTCTCTGCAATTCTCATCCTGCTTCACCGTACGAGCGAATCGAATAGCGTTCTGAGACAAAGCAAGGCGGTGGCCATACTGATACACCCCCGACCAAGTTGAATTGGATGAAAACTCCGGATCCAAGATGAGACAACACAACAAATGAGCTATGCCATGAAACGATGTTGTAGATGGTCGATAGTCTTCATCACAAATATAAATATACCGTCCTCGTCCGCCGATATGATCACTTTTTCTTTCATCAGTACACAGCTTTCATTCAAATCATCTTCTACTTTCACTCATTACACTCGCGATTGATTCGTGACGTTCTTTTCTTTTCAAAACAATCTTTTTCCACAATTACAAGTTTAAATCCAACTTTACGTCTCCTTCAGACAACCACTATCGATTTCAAAAGTTTCAACTTACCAATACGAATCAATCAAAATGTTCAGCACTATCATTATCTCGGCTTTTTTGGCAGCCACTCTTGTCGCTGGCCACGGCAAAGTGACCGTTCTCACCGGTGACCTTGGCGGTAACGGAACAGCCCTTGGAATTGAGGGTGGCTCTGTTGCAAATGCTGGTCAGAACTACCAGACTGAGGTCGACACGACCGTCTTCTGGTCCAAGGATATCAACACGGACGATGACTTCGGCTGGACCGAATCAAGCAATGGCAACCTCGGCATGGACGACTTGGTCAAAGCCATGGATCTGTCCGGATCCACCCTTCCCCAGGTCAGCTCAGGCGGCAGCATCAACGCTACTCTCCACGTTGTGACTAGCGATGGCGCCGGTCCTTACACAGCTATCGTTGATCCTACTGCCTCTGGTAAATTTTCAAGTGCTGTCAACATGGATGTGACGACCCAAGTGCCAGGCGAGGCAGGCTGGATTCACACTACCCCTAGCGAAGCTGCTCTTGCAGCTGGCAATGGCCACATCATCGACAAGCGTGCAACCCGTACTTTCAGACACAGAGCATCTCGCACCATGAACAAGCGCGAGACTGCTACCTTGGTTGACAAGGATTATGTAAGTGTTCTCAATGGCATTTTTCACGGCGTAAATGATACTAACACTATATAACAGAGCCTTGAGATCGCCATACCTTCCAATGTTACCTGCACCGGTACTGCCAATGGCCAGTCAAACTTGTGCGCAGTGAAGATCAGCAACAACAACGAGAATGGCCCCTTCGGTGCTGTCATGATCGTCCAGATGTCTTCCTAAGCGTTGGGATCAGTGAAGTGGCTTCAGATATGATATTCGACCGACTTTGTGGTTGTTTGGGGCTATGAATTGAAAGCAACATTGAAGTATATAACAGACTCAATAAATGATCCAATAGGCAGGTACTAGCGGGGAATTTGGGTTTGTGACGGTTTGAAGGCGGGTTTTATTGTGATCTACTTGACATATCCTTGAGAGTGTGGGTGCGCAACACCTCAACAATAGTAGCAATTCAATGAATTTTATATGGAAATATTACCAAAACGTAAAAACCCGCTTTTTCTATGATGAAACCTTTTGCGGCACACATTAACTTTGCTATCATATTGACAGTTTAAAACTAAAATAGAACACTTCTCCTTTTTATAGTATTTTTGAAATAATTGCCGCCGTCTTATTAACCGTCATTTTATATTCAAGCGATATACACAGCGATGTGCAACAAAAGTGTAGGAGATTTATAGTATACAAGACCACTCATTCTAGCATGCACCAAGCATACACCCTAAAACTAAGATTAACAACTACTCGATTACAACTGAGAGGGTCAGCAAATGACGCCGGTGAAAGCCCTAGGTCTACAGGAAGACAGTAGCACAGGATTGAGATTCTTAGCCTATACCCAAACGAGTGAAAATACTTCATGTGCTCTTTCCAATTGAATATTCTCAGCACTGTAATTCTACCTAGACGTTTGATTCTCCGTGATTGCCCAGAATCAAGTAGATCGACAGCATTCGTATATTATGTCTAACCACATTGATAGATGGGCGTTTCAGTGGCCCAATATGCATATAAATTCTTGTTTCCCTTCCGTTCAATTTTGCTCTGCCTTCGTCTCTCTTCTTTCTGCACTTTTTCCGCGTGCCTGTGTTGCGTCGCCAATATTGATCGTTGCTGAGGCATGGATAAATGCATCAAACCATTTCGGTCGTTCGCGCTCATATTTGCCAATTGATATGTCACCATGGCCTTCTCCCGTTTCTCTCTCTTCGATAATGCTCGCGTATTATCTATGTCCGAGTTGAGCACCCCGTTGCTATATTCCCCCTGGTCGTCGGGTTGTCCCGGGGTGTATTGTAATTGTGAAGCCAGTGTCCTGCGTCGACGGTGCAACTGAGTGAATGACAACTCCGCTGGTACTGATGACTTTCTTGATATAATTTTGCCTGACGGTAAACGAATCGTGTCTTCGTCGGCCGACTGGGGATTTCGACTTGACTCCTCCCGCTCCATCTCATAACCGTCTCTGTCATATTCCAGCTCGGAAAAGTCATAAAAGTCCGTAAACTCCGAGTCTTGTTCGGATATATCGAATTTACAGTGACCCTTGCCGATCATATGCTGCTGTACGGCCTGTACAGTAGCTCTGGTTGTTCGGCATCGTATACATTCTCGGTATCCGAAAATAACGAGATGCATATATGTGAAGAGAGTCTCGAGGTCCACTACAAGATATTGCTGATGTGGAACGAATAGGCCGTGTGATCTTTGCATGTGTATCACACTGTCAGTGAAGCCCGGTGAGGAATTGGGACATAACAGGCATTGCCCAGGCGTGAATTGTGGCATGGCTGCGTCGGGGTCATCGATTGACTTCTTTAAGGTTGTATGTGTAGAGTTAGTTTCCGGACTCGATGATAGACTCATTGGGAAAGTCGATAGTGGCGCAGTTGTGGTTGAAGTCGTAGCTGTCGTCACTAGTGGCATATGAAATTAGGAAGTGGTCGCGGTTGTAGACTCCGTTAAGCTCGACTCTTGGGATTTTATTCAAGAGTTGTTCTTTTGGTCACCGCGTAAATACTACTATCGATTGCAATGGATTTCGGTCTCTTTTATATAGTTGGACATGGTGAATTGGGCTGAATTGGGCGTTGCAGTGAAGGATGAAGAATCCTTGCCTTGTGATTGGTCAATTCGGCTTTTATGCGGGCGCCCCACTGCATCGCCACTAGAGTTTCCAACTTCGACCAATGAGAGGCCGATTTATCCTCTGATCAGGTATGATTCATAATGAACAATAATAACCAAACCATTAGTGATAGAAGTCTCATCACAGCATAGGCACCATGCCCGCCATCTGGAGATTGGAGAAACCCCGAACATCAACTTTAATTAGTTAGTTAAGCCACGGACTGTTCCCGAAGATCAATGATCTACGAGTGATTAGAGTTACTATAATTTTTATTAATTTGCATTCATCTTTACCAATATTCTATCTCGTAGATAGGGTCCTTATGGTCACCCTTAGTACTAACTACTAAGGCTCGAGAACATATGTGTATCCATAGAGAATTAGGTCTGACGATTTTACTCGTACTTAGGGATATTCATGGACATATATATATAAATATATGGGGAGTCCGCATGTATACAGGAGATACTAGGCAATCGAGAATATCTACGGATTACCCGAGAAATAAATAATGAAAAGAATCGTCTATTGGATATACTCATGTATCATACCGAGGAATCTCGGCATACCATTTTACTGGTCACCACCTTGGTTTAATTATCGATCATGATTTTAGATGTTCGCTTACTTCCAAGGTTTCCTCGCCAAATCCTCACACGTACCTAGGTACCTAGGTCGTAGGATCCTAACGAAATTTTGTACGACTCTGTAAAACCTACCCAATTCTGATAGTTTCACCTTACCAAATGCATGAACATGCTACCATTATAAAAAGTCGAAGTGTAGATGTTTACTAGGTCGGCGTACTTAGTCGCCGCGGGTGCTGAAGAAGTCGGTGAGGTCGGCCCTGTGAGCCGCCGATCCTCCGGATGCTGCAGCAATGTTAACGCGAATGCCGAAGTAGCAGTACTAGTAGTCATACTGTACCTGAAAATCGTGACGATCGACAAAAGTTTGTTTAATGTTCAGAGCATTTTCAGTGTTCCTGAGAAACGGCACCGGTTGAAATGCATCGCCTAGCTTTGAAGGTGTAGTCTACTTAAATGCTAGGAATCGCCGTGTCACACCGTGCCACGATTTCCTTCACACAGATTGCATTTTATCTCTTCTTTACACCTCCTATATACAGTATTCAAACAATATCCCATATAAAACTTTTCCAGCGATCTCGGATACTTGCAAAATGAGTGACTTCTGGGCGTTTGCGCCTGGCCCGCAACAGTGGCTGCCAGTGACAGGTGGCATATTTGGCTGTTTACTAATAGTGAGTAAACTTTACATCCTGGACTTGTTGAACCACGTAAAATCTAACAGACGGTGTCAAAAAGTTGATTTTGCATCACGGTTGGTCAAATCCATTGTCCGCAATTCCTGGACCTTGGCTCTCCAAATGGACTGGTGTCATTACAACCTACTACTGGTTTATCGGGCAGCGTGGACAGTATGTAGATTCACTACATCACAAATACGGTACGTCTCTTGGCTTCTAGCTACGCTTGTCTGTACAATAAAGCTTATGAAGCATCACTGGTAGGACCTATTGTGCGGGTATCTCCCACCGAAATACAAGTCAACGACATTCCCGCCGTGAAGGAGATCCACAAAGTTGGCAGTCCCTATCTGAAATCGGACTGGTATTATGAGCTCACCTCTAGGAACGTTGAAACGGTGTTCAACACCACAAATCCAAGCTTCCATTCGCGTATACGGAAGCTTTTGTCTGGGCCAATATCCGACGCGAATCTAAAACAATATGAACCAATAATCACGGACAGAATAGAACTCACGATGCATAAAATTGGCCAGGAAATGGAAACCAGGGGTGCCGCCGATATGTTCAAGTGGGCAACGTTTTTTGCAACTGATATCATTGGCGAACTGAGCTTTGGCGAGTCTTTCAAAATGCTAGAGCGTGGTGAAGTATGTTTGTCTTGTTTTTCTTTCTACTTCTGCAGGCCTCCATTATTCTGTTCGGCTTTGGTCGCACTTTCCCTGCTAACAATAAACCATTCAGAAAAATCAATATGTAAAAGATCTGGAAGAGTTAACCGCCCAGCAGCCCTTCAAAACGACATTTCCATTCATGGTAACGGCGGCGAGGTACCTTAACCTTGGGACATTTCGTCGAATCGTTGAACTTGTCGATCGTCTGCGACTGTATGCACAAGAATCCGTGGAACGGTACGAAAATCATCTTATGCAAAACCCGACCAACCCAAAACCGACTCTCTTTACTAGACTTTACAAGGCGGAAAAGGAAGATGGCCTCAGTCGGAAAGAAATTATGTCAAGTGCACAGGCATACATTGTGGCAGGGAGTGACACTACCGCTTTGACTTTGACTTACCTCATATATGCTGTTTGCAAGGACACAAAGATCCATGAACAACTTGTTCAAGAACTGAAGTCACTCCCGGACGATTTCAGTGATAAGAACTGCCGAGATCTAAAGTTTCTAAACCAAGTTGTAAATGAAACACTACGAGCTTATCCCGTTGTGTCAACGGCTTTGCCCAGGATTGTTCCACCCCAAGGGGTTGTCCTGGCTGGCTATGCTATTCCTGGGGGTGTAACCGTTTCAACACAGGTGCACAGCTTACATCGCAATCCGGATGTCTTTGGAGCCCCAGAAAAGTACGTTTCTCCTGCATATTAATCAAATATAAGTACATGCAGGCAGCTAACCTTAATGCAGATTTGATCCCTCTCGCTGGGAAAACCCGACAAAAGAAATGAAGGACTCATTTATGCCTTTTGGAGGTGGTTCTCGCAGTAAGGAATACCTTTATTTAGACCCGTTTTTAATTCTTCTATTGCTCGAACCATCTTAACTGACGACGGATATCTTGCGAATAGTTTGTATAGGAATGCATCTTGCAAAAATTGAATTGCGACTGGCGACAGCCCACTTCTTTCGTCGTTTTCCAAACGCAAGGACGTCTTCAAAAGAAGGCATGTCCGATGATGACATGGAATTGAAAGCTTGGTTCCTTGCACAACCAAAGGGACATCGATGCTTGATCGAGGCCTGAACCTGGCAGTTTGATACTAAACACTTTAAAACTTGTTCCATGGAAGGAAATTTGTGTTGACTATACTATTGTAGCCTAGTGGTGATTTGCAGGTTGTCCAATTTGTATATATGATCTTGGGAGGGGTGATGGCGTCTTATGTTACTCACTTGATGGATTTCAGGCAGTGCCATCCGTTGGCTTGTGTATTTATCTGACAGGTCGTGCTCATAAGCGGAATATGCATATTGAAATTGGATAACTAACCAGCGGTGATTATGACGTAATAAAGTACTATACAACTCCAAACATAAGGTGACGAACTACTGGATTGATGCTGGGTACGACTTGAAGAGGCTTAGCCGGCCTCCTTTGTTTCTTGCAAGAAAACAAAATCTGGAGCCAAATAGAATGTGGGGCTTGAAATCTTCACCACTAATCCATATTTGGTTAAGCCGGTCCGAAGATCTAAGCCACAGTGGGTCCTCGGGATGGTGGGTCCAAAGATCTCCCTTGCCTTAGTCAACATGAGTCATGGCGAGTCACTTTCATGCGGGGGATAACGTCAGTATAAAAGATCAGAAAGCCTACGCCTGTTATAATTAGCTTAAAAGCAACACAGATTAGCCCAAAACCACGCAATTCATCTCCTTCTTATCAATCATCCGCCATGGCGGGTCCCTCCGAAGCCCTGATATTTTATGATATTGCCATGCGCGCTCCATATGCACCCAATCCCTGGAAGTCCCGATTGGCGCTAAACTTTAAAGACGTTGCATATTCGACCACATGGGTGCCTCTTCCCGATATTTCGCAAGTTCGTCGCAGTCTGAATGTGCCCGCTTGTCGCAAGTTTGGCGATGGCACTGACTTTTATACACTCCCTGTTCTGATTGATCCCAATACCAATTCCAAGATCGGCGACTCCTTTGACATTGCCATCTATTTACAAAGGACGTACCCGGCCTCGGGTGCGGGTGATCTATTCCCAGTGCAGAAGCTTGACTTCGTCTTCAACCCTGGTTATGCGCTCCTGGTGCCACTGTCGGAGCGAAACGATACTGAGTATGGCGACTACTCCCACTTTAATACACACGTCGATGCGGCATTCACAGCCCATGTTGCCCTAACACTGGATAACCTCCCCTTTCATCCAGACACTGCTGACGCGAGCAAGGCCGAGTTCGTTCGCCGCGCCGGCTTAACGTCATGGGTCGATTTTAAATTAAAAGAAGAGCAGCGATATAAGCTGAAAGAGTCTTTTCATCTCGTTCTGGGTGACCTGGGCAAGCTATTTTTAAGAGATTCCAGCGGGCCTTTCCTATTGGGTAAACAGGCCAGTTATGCTGATATGGTTGTCGGTGCGTGGCTGCACATGATGAGTGCGTCTCTCCCGGCTAATGAGTGGGAAGAGTTAAGGGGTTGGCATGGGGGTATTTATGGCCGTTTGTATGACGGTCTGAATAGGTATGCCGAAGTGAAGTAGGAAGGTGTGGAGATGACTTTGATCTTGCTGTCGGGGTCCTGGTATCATATCCAAGGACGGCAAATGGGCCTAGGAGATAATATACGGCATGAATAATATAAAAAAATGTAAATTTATTTGGGTCTACTAAATGATTTGGCAATTTTCAATATTTTATTGATTTTGCTATGCACTGGGGACCAAAAAACAATGTTAGAAATCACGTCTTACATCCAGACTCAGCAATTGACGAGATGTGCTAGCGGTGCAGATGGTTTTTCTCGGCTCCAGTATTGTTCAGATTAAAAATATACAATAACAGATAAGAGACTGACACGATTTACTAGGATCTTAATGCCCCCAAAGTATTTAAGTTTTCCGGTTGTACAAGTCGTGATTTCTTGCATCAGTTGATAAGGCCGTAAAGGAATATTTATTACAATATATCCTAACGAGCCTTGCAAATGAATAAAGGAAAGCAAATTGATCGATCTCTCGCAGCTACAGTGGAAGCTGACAAATCCTGCGGCTTAGCTGGGTTAGAAATAACAATATCAACAGATTTGAAGCGCGTCAAGTCAAGCGACATGTGTATGGATTGGAAAGGCCACGGTACTCGTATCCAGGCGCCCAAGAGAGCATATCAAACATGGCAACATACATAAGATCAGGAGAGAAGATACCGTGCAACATGTGTTCTTGGCTGCCTTCGGGCACGAGGTCCCTACCAGTCTGTTTGCACTCGTGATGATGAGGTTGCCTAGGTATCTACAATCTGTATGAATTCTCCGTATGTGACTTGACTAAACGGAGAGGTAGCTTCAAGCACGATAATGCTCTGATACATGTAGCCCGGATGGTGGGAGCGCTGCTAGAAGTTGCAGATCAAAGTTATGATCTAGCCGCCTTCCAAGGTTACTCACCAAACTTTAGTCCAATAGAGAACCCGTAGGCCCTGATGAAGGCCAAGGTCTATCGGTTTTATACTGAGATTGAGGCTGCTAATGATGACGCAATAACACTGATGAAATTTATGAAAGAGAGGGATGGCATTGAATGGATTAAGCTATTCATGAGAAGGTATAGACAACGGACCGTAATGGACAGGCGTTTTTGGCAGCGCAAGGCTAGTATACGCGTAGATACCGAATGTTCTATTGCACAATTTGTAGGATCTCATTTATTTACAGCAGTTTCTCTCCCAGGTTCCTGAAGGTAGCCTCCGTATTGACAATGTCATTCTCAATACCCAGATCCTTGGCCAGAAGCGGATTATTATCTAGGTACCACTCTGAGTTATCCTCAAATGCCTTCAAATTGAGATACAATTCTTCGCCAGGGACTCCAAATGCTTTGATCCAGTCACCTACGTCGACCTGCAAGAATGCCGCCGGCTTGCCCGTCGCCGCGCTCCAGTACTGCAGCATCTGGTCGTGCGTGATCGCCTCGACAACGCAGGCGACGTACTGGCCCAGGGTCTTATCAGGCTGTGCGAGAATGGCCTTGGCGAAGACACCCACATTGATCTTTGTGTCCCCTGCCGAGGGAATGACGACGGTGCGCGGCACGGGAGCCATCCAGAAGTAACTGCCAAAAGACCCTGGAGTGGTGAAGGGCTTAACCGCGGGGAGGTCGACAAGATTGTTGGCGTAGTAGCCGACGTAGAGGAAAGTGGTTTTGGCGGCGAGGTTCGGGTACGACTTGCGGATGATGAAGTCTAGCTGGGCTTTGTTATCAAAGTGCGGCACAGCGGTGCGCTTCGGTTGCTGGCAAATAGTAAGGTAAGTACGATGAATCCAGTTTTTTAATGCTACTTACACCTTCAGCATTGCCAGGCAGAGTGCTCCAGATAAAGTGTTTCAACGAATGCAGCTTGTCTGCAATCTTGACAACGGTGAGTGCTTGTTTGTGCTCAGCCTCGCCCGACTCAACACGACCCTTGCCAGTGAAGAGATGCTCCCAGAAGTTGGTGACCAGGAATATGGCCTCTACATCCTGTACGGCATGTCAATGCTGCAACATTAGAAGCGCAACTAGTACAACGTCCTCACCTCATAGGCTTTGACGATGGACGCTTCGTCATCAAAGTTGGCCGTCACGACCTCTACGCCGGCGGCGACGAGAGCTTTGGCAGAATCACTGGACGCGTTACGAGTGATAGCACGGACTTTCCAGTCCGATTTGAGTAGCGACTTGACGACTGAGCCCCCCTGTGAGCCCGTTGCTCCGTGTACGGCGATGATCTTAGACATTGTAGAGATGTAAGCCTATAATGCTAACAGTGATAGGTAGCAGAGGAGTGGAAATTACAGGGGTGTCGTCTTCCGAGAACTCTCGGGGTTATATATTCTCGTCGTTAGCTTCCCTAACGATGCAATATCAGCCGCATCTTGCTACTTGTAAGGAAACGGCAAATAAAACAAAATGGATTGCCGATTTATGGCCTATCATACCCCTGGTGGAGTTACTGGTACGAGATTTATGATATAAATTCCCGTTTTTAGAGGGGGTAAGCTGAAAGTAAGCATTCCTAGTGTGGTATTTATGCGCTGGTAATTCCCAAGCTGCACCGCTCTTCCTGTGGTTTGGCTGTTCAAGTCTGAGCTCTAGAGAGAGAGGCTCAGACGCCGTACGGCCTGGCCTATGATGGCCCCAGCTACAGCCATCCCCCACTCTTATCGATTTGCAATACGATGATCTTTTCTGTTGATTGGTAGCTTGCCATCCTCCACGTCATTAGCGCAGCGCTACTGTGGGTCCATTCAAATCAGACGCACGTTTTCCTATTTAGGCAAATTCTGCGCGAAGAACACATATTTCACATATAGTCTTTGATCAATAGAATGCTATTAAAGCGTTGTTTAGTGACGAGTTTTTCTGACCTGGATACTAGTCACGCACGGGGTTATCTTGAATAACCTAGATAAACTAAGTCCTTCACTGTTCAACGGTGTTATGTTTACCAAGAGGTGTAATGAAGCTACGTGACTGCCTTGGCCAAGCGGAATATCCTCCGCAGAAAGCTTAGCTAGCGCGTATTCTCTTAAGGAGAGATAATCAAGCACAGACCCAAATGCTCGTAGTGAGTTATTTCCAGAAAGCTTCGATTTCATATGTGATATGCTAGGTTTTGAAAAATTGCGAGGGTCCCGCGCCCGCAGCTTTCTCGGAAGCTTAACACAGCCGAGTCTACCGAATCCGCTGAAATGCGACGTATTAACTAGTATTACTGCTAACTGGGGACGGAGACAATCGTCCTGGGGAACACGTCATTTCGTCAAATTGCTTGAACGTCACATCATATCGTGCGCACATATATTAACCCTCCATTGACTTGCAGAGAATACACCTTCAGCTTCTGGAAAAACTAGTCTACCAACTGTAAGCAGATCTGACTGAAGTCACAAGCCTTCGAAATGGCGGCAGAACTCGTTGATTTTGGACAGGGGTTCTCGGCGTACGCCAATGCGGAACCCGAAGCACGCTTCATCCATAATGAGATCTTCGTTGAGCACTGCTACGACATTTGCGCGTTCTCTGACAGCCCTTTTATCGTTGATGCTGGAGCCAACATAGGCATGTTTACCTTGTACATGAAGCGCAAGTTTCCGTCGGCCAGGATCATCGCCTTTGAGCCGGCGCCAGTGACGTTCACCACATTGCGTCGCACCATTGATTTTCATGGCTATTCTGATGCTGAAATACACCAATGTGCCCTGGGTGCGAACAACACCACGGACACGCTGACATTTTATCCCTTGGCCCCGGGGAACTCCACTTTTGTCCCCGAAGAAAAAGAGATCATGAAAACCCTTCTTGAAGGCGAACACCCACAGGAACTTATTGACAAGGTGTTCTCTACGTTTGAAAAGATTCATGTTCCCGTGAAGCGGCTCTCCGAATTTCTGCCCGCGGGAGATGACTCAAAGGATATCGACCTTCTCAAGATTGATGTCGAGGCGCGTGAACTCGACGTGTGCCGTGGGCTAGACGATGAGCACTGGGCCAGGGTCCGCAACGTGGCGATAGAAGTGTTCGACCTTGACGGCGCCCTCGCTGCTGTAGAGAGTTATATCACATCAAAGGGGTTTAGTGTCGAGACAGAACTTGCAATCAAAAATCAAACCGATCCTGAAAAACCAAAGGTTTACATGCTCGTGGGCCGCAGAGACGTCCACCAGATGGTTGCATGAGAGACGCAAGAAAAATGTTTGATTACAGCAGATGCTAAGCCAATATCTACGTAGCCAACATGTTTATTTTCGTTCAGAACTTTGTAAAGAAAGTATGAGTATCATGCAATTTCTAGAGGCGGCAGGCTAGATTTCTCCCTGCATAGATGCGTAACGACGCTTTACCCACAATGACCGAGTGCATAGCTTTACGCTGCTTACCGATTAATCTTAGCTTTAGTTTATCTTATTATTGATTTGGATTGTAGCATGAAACATGTTTACGATATAGACTGGGTTTTGAGATAAGTCAGCTCAAGGTAAACCCTCCACTGACCGTGGCTAAATGGTGAATGAGTACATAGGTATGTTTCGCTAGGTTGTTCACGTATCCAAACATAATAAGACTATTTTTGTTTGGGTCAGTTAATTAATAGCTCGCTGTAACTCAATAATGCTATTTCAACTGAGGAAAATTGTAAACCTATGTACCTAGGTAGAAGAGGTACTTAGCAGTATTTTTAGAAAACGCATACCTAGGTAGAGATTGTACAAGAGCCTCCATTAGTGCACCGATTGCTGGATACTAAAGCATAGACGTCGGAAATCAGTACATAGGTAACCATTTACCCTTTTCAGTTATATCAAAAACCCTTCTAATCTATGTGATTTGGTAGGTTTCAAAAAATTGGGAGGGCCCCGGGTTTACCCGCTATGTAATTCGTGCTAACGGTTACAAAACTTGACACGGCTGAGCCCTGACGCATTGCCCGAGCGGCCGCATAGCCTGATAAACCGCCTGAACGAAGCCGAGTCTGAGAGCGTCCCGTCCTTTACGGGGCCTAGGCTCCCTTTACCACGTCTCGAACAGACATTACACTTCAATAGTACGAGACTATCCCAGGAGCGGTCTAATGCAAGCTTCGGTGTACATGTCCAGCATCCAATAAGCACCTTTTTTTAGGGCCTTAGCCCTCTGATCTGGCTGTTAATCAATCTCGTTTTCAGCTCTAACGAGAATGTACTGTGTTATGATAGCCAGCTGAGAGTGGGTATTATCAGAATTGTGAGTTATGAGGCTTGGAGTTGGAGCAGCTCAGATTGTAGCCCTTCGCTAGATTCACGTGGGCAATACTGTATAAAAGGCCTTGTCGTCTCAATATGCTGATCGCTGATCATCTATTCTGTGTTGTCCACCTATTTCACTATTGTCATTAATTTTGTTTAAGCCCAATTTCGGAGTGACTAAGGCAGCTTCCTTACTATCATATACTAGTGCACCCACCTTCTAAACCTAAGAACTGCCTGCGAGTCTGCCTGAATTAAGCCATGGCCGAGACAGTGGATCAAGGAAAGCCTGCTTTCGTTGTTCATGACGCTATAAGGAAGCCACATGTGGTGGCATGCGCCGCCCCCGTGACAGGCCACACCATACCAATGCTCGCCATTTCAGCGGAGCTCGTCAAGCGCGGGTTTACCGTCAGTTTCCTTGGTGGCGAGCAATTCCGGGATCAGGTTGAAAGAATCGGTGCCCGCCTCGTCACCATACCTCCCTGGATAACGCCTGAGCAAATTTTCGACCGCAGCAAGATACCAGCGGGTCTACCTCAGTTGCAGTGGGATATGAAGCATATCTTTATCGGCTGGATGGAGCCTCGATGGAAGATTCTCAGGGAGGAGCTCGAAAGCATCAAGGCCAAGCATTCATGTCGCGAGGTTGTCGTCATGACCGAGACATTTTTCATAGGTGCACAACCGCTCAATTCGGGCTGCCCTCTGCCCAAAGGCTATAAGGCTTTGCCCAAGGTCGTTGCCATTCACGCAGTACCATATATTACTACAAGTTGGGATGTTCCTCCCCTTGGAGTGCCCCTTCTACCAGATTATTCTGAAGAGGGCCGGGCCAAGCACAGGGCGATGTACGAACAGATGAACAAGGAGGTCTGGGGTGAGCTCATCGCATTCCATGACGAGACTTTGGCCAATATTGGCTGCACAATCATCGAGCGCGGCAAAGCGTACCTTGACGTCTGGACGACCTCGTCCGCGGTTACACTGCAAATGTGCCCGCGCAGCGCCGAGTTCTACCGCACCGACCACCACCCCAAGATCAAGTACACGGGCGCTCTGACACCCGCACCGCTAGGTGAAGACTTCAAATTCCCTGACTGGTGGGCCGATGTGACAACGAACCGTGACGGCAGGAAGATTGTGGCTGTGTCGCAAGGAACAGTTGCACAAGACTATACCGATTTGCTTATCCCAACCATCCACGCCCTTTCCAAGCGTGATGACATCCTCGTCATCGCCTTCCTTGGTTCGCGCGGAGCCAAGCTACCTGAAGATATCGAGATCCCCGCCAACACGCGCGTTGTTGACTATCTTCGTTACGACGCACTACTTCCGCATGCCAACGCCTGGGTCACCAACGCCGGTTACGGCAGCTTCATCCATGGCATAGTAAATGGCGTTCCGATGATATTGGCCGGGGAGTCGGAAGATAAGCCAGAGGTTTCAAAACGCGGCGCCTACGCTGGCATCGCCATCAATATGGAAACCGGCCACCCGACCAGCGAGCAGCTTAGCGAAGCTATCAACCGTTTGTTGACAGAGGACAGCTTCAGGATGCGTGTGCTAGAGGTTCAAAAGGAGAACGAGGAGATGCGGGCTATGGACACCGTTGAGAGGGAGCTCATCGAGCATGCTAAGGGCTCCGCTGAAGTCCCACCCATTGTGGACATTGAAGTGCAGGAGACTCCCTTAGTCGCGGCACAACCTGCAGCCAAGGCTGCTGCTTGATATTGGAGGGAAGTGTATGAAGAAAGACGGAAGTAGGCGGATGTATGCAGCTAAAGAGAGTCGTATCGGTTAGCATTGAAGTTGGCAACGTATTGTTCAAATGATTTTTCTTCCACATTTCAAGCTACATCTCTGCTCCTATGGTTGAAAGCAATACAGGCTGATGATTTTGCATAACCTGTGAATCTTGCAGCAGCCGTAACCCTGAGTATGGTCATAGTCCGTAACGCGCGTAGACGCTGGAGGACACTTTGCTTGTGAGAATTCATGAGAATTTGTAGCTCAACAGTACAACAAAGTATGTACGGATGCCTGCGCAGATCTGCTTGAATACTGTACTGACATGGAAATATTGCGCTCATTTTCTCATGGTACCTCTGAAAAGAGGGTAGGGGGGCTCTCAAGACTCAGGACGTCTGATTGGGTCCATTTATCAGCGAGATAACCCCCCGGTAGGAATGCATGCACAACGCCGTCGTCTTTGTGATACAGCCGTAGGTACGAGCATATAGAAGGACATTCCACTCTAGCCCTAAGTTCAATCCACCATATGCTGCGACCTGCTTTGCGATACCATAGATACAGCAATAGGAGTGCGATGGGGTCCTTTGCCTGCAGCAATGATTTGAAAGAGCCATGTATGTTTCGTGTAAAGAGTTGAGTTTGACCTGTTGTAACCTGGCTATCTGGGACATCTTGAATCTGAGATAACGCATGCGCAGGTTTGAAATATGGGTTGTTTTTGTCCGTAGACGAGTCATCAAGATGACACACGATAGCTAATGGCATCGGTATACCATCGATGCCTTCCTCTGGCAGGGGTGAGTGCATCTGAGCAAAAGTCGATGACATGACCGAAAAAAGACTGTCTGGTCGTAACGGGTTGAGTATGCGCCACAATGACATTTTCCCCTTACTCATACGTAGCCATTCCAACTCGGATGGGCCAGGGTGTCTGAGAGGCCACGATTCTTCCGGCGTACAGGCATCAGGGGACGAAAAGGCCAAGACAGCGAGAGCAGCCGCAGTTCCCCATATTGGATCCTTATCTTTCATTTCAATCGGCTCTCTTAACCGTCTGTTGAAGAGGATTGTGCTTTGAGACCAGTGATAACACTCTTCCAGAGTGCGACGGCAGCCCCACGAGCTGTTCTGATGTCGGTCATACGCAAGCGCCACCGCTATAGAGGCATGCATTAAGAAAGGGTGCTGTCAATAAATATTAGCAGAGCTCGATCATAGAGCTTAAACTGTAGCTGACGAGAAGAAAAACAATCCAGCAAGACTTACGGTGAAGGCTAGCGTCAAGAGTTTGCGATTGACCTTTATCATATTTGGGTCATCCGGAGTAATGAGACTTCGTGCCAGATACCGGGTGATAAAATCTTGACACTTCGCATCCAACTGATAGAATGCCGATGCGTCGGATGTCCAGACACCACTGGTAAGTGGAGGTTGAGGTCCTGGTCTATCTCGAGCAATCAACGGCCTCATAGAGTCATCCATGATCGGCTGCAGGTCGGGAACATGAGGCAGGAAGTTGCATAACACCCCGAATGAACTACATCTCTTGCACCTTGGTTTGCCTTCGTCGCACTGAAAGGCCAGGAGGACATCTTTAGTCAAGTGCCATTCTATGCAAAGCAGATAAGCACCTACCTTGACTTTTCTGAGCTTGCAATTTCGGCAGCCAAATCTGGATCTCCGGAAAGTCCTGCGCTCTTGCAGGTCCCTTGGGGATGTCGAAGCCATACTTGGTTTGTTATCCGATTTGTTGGATGACTGTGGGGGTGCTATACGGTGCAAATCCTGTAAGCTCCTGCCGGATCGAAAACTTGGCGATGGCCACGGCCGCCAACTAGTCAATTAAAATTCACCCGTAGATAACGTACGTTAGTAGAATGGATATGATTAATTATTGTGTGACGAGGAGAATTGTCAGTCTCAAGGAATAAAACTCACAGGGACTCAGGGAGACCGGCCCACGCTAACCCTCTTTCGGCTACTAGCTCCAAACTAGCTTCGATTCGGATATAGGCATTTCCGATTGGCTGAGACTCCGAGAGTGTCTTGCCCTAAGGCAGTGCATCTATGAGCAATACAAGATCGCATCAGATAGGCTGCAAATCCATGAAAGTCGGCGTATTCGGGATTTTTTTGGATTGCGTATAAAGGAGCCCTTCCCTCGATTTGTTGCAAAGAAAGGAAAAGAAAAGACTATTGCTTATAACTTTAGACCAAAGAAACCGCGAGATTATCCACAACGAAGCAACCTTTATTTACGCAAATAATCCAAGATGGCCTTTCACCTTGCCGCTGTCTCTCATGCTAAAGGTCAACCTTTCAAGATTCAAGCACGTCCTACGCCAAAGCCCGGTCCAGGAGAGCTCCTCGTCGCCGTCAAATCTATAGCCTTGAACCCGGCAGACTGCTACATGCGTGACCAAGGCGTCTTCATACCCAACTATCCCACGGTCATCGGATTCGACATCTCGGGCTTGGTTCTCGAGGTAGGCGATAATGTCCCCAACGGTACCACCGACGATGATTCCGGTATCTCCTTCCAACCAGGTATCACCCGTGTGGCCGCCTACGCTGCCTTCTTCTGGAAATCCTGTGACCCGGATTATGGTGCCTTTCAAGAGCGATGTATCGTCCCCTGGCAGCACTCAGTGCCACTGCAGGACAAAGACTTGTCTTGGAATCATGCCGCAACCTTGCCAGTGGCCGTAGAGGTACCTCTCAGCGCGTGGGATAGCTTTGGGATTCCACGGATAGGAGGAGTGGGCCGTTCTGCTTCTGCATCTTCTACCTCTACCAGTAACGATTCCAGTAGAGGAGCCCAGCACAGTACTTTGATACCAAAAGAAGCACTCCTAATCTGGGGTGCATCTTCTAGCGTCGGCACAATGGGCGTGCAGAGCGCTCGTCTGCTGCGGGAAGACGTGAACTCCTTTTTCGCCGCCGTGTACGCCACGGCCGGGTCAGCAAATAAAGATTATGTGAGCTTGCTAGGTGCGGACCGCGTCTTCGATTACAAAGATCCCCATGTGGTGGATGCGATAGTTGCAGCGGCCAGGGAGGATGGGTTGGTGATCCGGCACTGTTTTCTTGCCACGGGGGATCTAGCGCCGTGCCAGGCTGTGCTAAAGGCTTTCCTTAGTGATGACGAAAGTCTGAAGAAGAAGAAGAAGAAGGCAAAAATCGCGTCAGCGCCGGTAGTGCCCCTAGATACGGAGGTGATGGATGGAGTGGAGATTATCTTTTTGCAGCCGTCGACAGAGGAAGGGGAGAGATTGGAACAGTTTCGGTATTGGATGGGGACTTGGCTGAGGGAGACACTGGCCAAGGGGACTATCAGGCCGACTCCGGAGCCAACGGTTGTCGGGAAGGGTTTGGAGGCCATTAATGCTGGGTTGGATATCCTGCGCCGGGGCGTTCATTGTACGAAGCTGGTTGTTGAGATTGATGAGTGAGGGTTTATGGGCTGTCGACCCAGGTACCACGAAAGATCTAGCGTGCATATATACTACCTAGCATGGTGACCACTATAGGAGCAGTGAAAACCCAAATTTCTAGATAGGTTGTAGTATACATAGTTATTAGAATAGTTAGGCGTTATCTCTTGGTGCATCTGTCGCATTTTGTAGTAACTTTAATCGTCGAGATATAGAACCTAGTTAAGCAGGGCACAGTATAGGTTTCAGTTAGAGTTATACTCGCGGCAGGCATTGGAGATATCGTGCTTGACAAACCTGCTGACTCGGTGATGGGGTTGGCAGTGGGCTGCTGGCTCTGTGTCGGTGCGCTGCTAAGCCAAGTATCTGACGTCGACGGAGTGGCTTATTCGGTGAAGCTTTCAGGAATGGGAAAATGAGCACTACCCAAAGTACTAGTGTTGTCTAGGGGATTATTGCTAGATGCAGTGGTTGTGGAAGCGTGCCGATGAACCGAAAACTAAAAGAGTCGAGGCGACGGCAGAAGCACGACTCGCTGAAGCGGACTCGCTACTACTAAGTATTAGAAAAACGATCATTGATGAGTTCTGAGTGACCACTGAGCAAGATATACCAATGTAGATGGCAAGATGCTCACTCTTTTACTCACTTTTCACCCGCCCTGTTGCTCACTGCTGCTCAAACCATTGAAATCTTTGACCAAGATTTACTACATTATACTAAAATTAGGTTCTCAGATTAATGGGTCTCTTAATTTTTATTTGTCTGACTCGTGGGGTTGTCTCAAAGTTCAAAGTTACTTGTCGACCTTCATTTCTTCTCCTGTTACACCTCCTGATCACCAAGGATCCACTGCGTGAAACGCAAGCTACCTTGAGTAGCTTATGTTTCGACAAGGTCATGTCAATGTTCGCAAAGGTGAAAGGACCCTTCCTGATACTTAATATTGCTTGCCTCTGACCTGAGCCCCCGCTCGATCATAAGCTCGGCTCGATAAGCCTTTGCTTCCTCCATAGTAATCGACTTTTGTGCGTTTGAATGGTCAGCAATTTTCGGCCCTAGCCACCAGTCCCGCCGTTGCGGCGGAACATTAGCAGTGGAGGTGATACGGTGATGAGGATCCACAAGGAACATGGCAAGAATCTTCCGGTGACCAGGCTGAGAAGGATCCGCTAGGGAGAACGGTGGCACTTTATGTTGAAGGGTATTGGGAAATGTAATAAGACGGCCCTCTTCAGATGTCACACTGCCTAGCTCTTGCGTAATTTCCCCAGAATTCCAACAATTGTTAGCAAAATCCTTGGGAAACCCGTAAACATGCTGCAGGAATTCATGTCGACCTTGCTCGTAGGAGATACCATAGAAGTCATCCATTCCTCGGTGGCGGAAGGATACCGAGCTTGGGCTTATATTCTTGTTGTCGTAGTAGTAGATGGCCGATGCAACGATACGTTCATTCTAAGCGTGTGAGTGAAAGAAAGATTTTGAAATTTATGTAGTCACTCACCAATTGTCCCTCAATATGCCAGGTACCTCCTTCATATTTGGGCTTCTCTGGTGCCAACTCTATGTTTGCCAATTTCACAATAACTTGAAAGTTGCCTTCGGGAAAGTGGTTCAAGAAGTTCACCCTTTTATTCTCGGGTTCTGGGATGTGGAATTCCTCTGGCTCGGGGAGAATGATTTTGCGAGGTTCATACCACGCGCTAAGGCGCTCTTCATATTCATCATCATCAGTATATTCAGATTCTTCATTGAGCTCAGGCTCGGGCTCAACATCATCTTCGTACTCAACCCCTGTAAACTGAATTCGTTTGCCCTGGAACGTTTGCTCGGACAAAGATTGCTCCCACAGGGGCATCGTTCTTGTAAGGATTTTCTCGACAACTTCGTACAGGCCCTTGTGTATTATAGGATGTGCGTTGTTGATGTAGGACACAATAGAACAACCGTCATCTTGGGTCATTTTCACATCACAGGGTAGCCACTGGAATCTGGTACTATATCGAGGAGGATGCGTATAAGACCGAAATTCGGGTTCCCTGTCCAGGGAGGCTCTTGCTTCAGCGGGTTCGGGAAGCAAGTCGCCTTCTCCAATACTGTCTAGACAGTCATCTAGGCCAATGGTCCGATCACTCAATACATGGCTTCGACCATAAATCATCGGGAAAAGCGATGGATGCACTAAGTCGACTACTTTGTTATCGGAGCCTGGATGGTAGTCTTTCTCATCTTCCGAGACATTCTCGAGGGGAAGCACTGCTTGGCTGAGAGCCACTTGCAACTCCTTTGGGATAGCAGTGTCAGATTTGACGACCCCGCCAAACACTTCCACAAAGCCTGTTCGTTCTAGGATTTTCGCTTTCCATTGTAGTTCCCGGATGATCCAATCCATCATCTTGGGTGACACGTCCTGTCCACTGGAGCAAACTTCCTCACGCCACTTGGCTATGATGTGTTTTTCAAAGACTTTGCGATCCCAGTCTTTCTTGTCGGTGATATGGTTCATGATTTGCATCATTAGAATTTCTCGCTGGGTAAGGAGCGCGCTATGTAGTTTTGTCAGCTCTTTTTGGCAGCTATAGGAATGATACGGGGCGTCTCGTACTTGATGCAGCCATCTTCAATATGCTTTGGGTCGAGCGCACTTGGAAACCCAGAGATGTGTCCGGAAATTACATTTACCTGTCAATTAAATTAGCAATATATAAATGGAAAGAAACTCATACTAACTTCGGGAAGGAAATTCAAGGGACAGTTGAATCCTGGCATCTGAAGTGCCCGGTTGGGTAGAGAATTCATCCTGGCGCCTTGGGTAGAGAGAGTACGCAAGAAAGATTGGCAGCGAAATATGCTGGCAGGGGACTGGCGGTGCAATTTTAGAATCGCTGAAGGTGACCACTTTCCAGAATTTCCAAGCGCTCTGGCTGTGCCATGGCGTCGTACATTCGACAGGATGTTCATAACAGATCGTTGACCATAGTGAACTGCCTTGACAATTTCTTTCCCATCGTGGATCATACCACAGATGGTGTTATGCCTCCAACCAGCTCGATGAGTGGTCATACCTGCAAATGGAAATGTCTTTCCTCACTGACTTGCATAGATGCAAGCTTATGCAGGAGAGAGAGAGGATGCTGGCTGCAAGAAATTGTTGTCGGACAACAAAGGGACAATGAAGGTGGCACCGCTTAATCTCGGGACATTCCTTACCTACCGTACTCATCCGTTTAATAATAGCTCTACTGGCATATAGCTTGTCATTTACGGTCGTCTTTTGTCAACCTGTAACAATTATTTCTTTCAATCAACAATGAGGCGTTTAGCAATAAAACTTGGTCTTCCCGCGTCATTAAGAAAAATAAAAAAACATTACGCAGTGCGGAGTGCATCACTGGAATATACAGTAGCTTTAGTACGAATTATTTCATGCAAACATTAGTAGGAGAAATTACTACCTTAATACTATTATACTTGATCTTAATTGCACTGTACTTCATCATTTCTACTATCTTGAAGGCTAGATGAAGTTTGTCATCATCAGATTGGTCAAGTTATATATACTGTCGGTTCCAAGGTTGCTACTGAATATCATCGCGTCACAGCCAAAACATAACTAGGTACAAGTAGGGACATTCAACCATCAGATGCCTAGGGCAGCCAACATAGCCACGACGACTATATTGCGAACCTAGCCAACAGAGCGTGGCCGTCTTAAGGTGCTTAATGCGTAGTACTGGTGGCTTCATTTGATGCTCATGAGCCCCTGAAGCCCGTGGGTCCTGCTCAATGATCGATCAGTGAGCAATTCCTGAGCCTGCTGGGCATAAAGTGGTGGCATCCGAGCGATTTAGTGTCGCACAACTCATTTAGATAGGTACTTTGTTTGGAAAATGGTAGGCGAGCGGAGAACCCCCGAGTTACCCAAGATACCTAGGTAGAGCGCCAAAGCTATATATACTCATCGCCATCAAACACACCGAAGAACCTGCGCTGTCACCCACTGTAGACCTATAGACACACTGCTACATAGATATAAGTGTATACTATAGAGGAAATATCGGAACCCGATCGCCTTCTGCGAAACGTGATGTTATTATTTTGAAGCGCCGCGGTGGCCGCCAATGGCTACGGTTACCTACGCAGTGAGTACTATGGAACTTCAGAACTTCGTTTTACCAGGGAAGTCTGTACGCATAACCTTGCCTTGAGAGTTAGGAAGGAAGATGTGACTGAGCTCGACAAGTAATGCAAGTCGGAGCTGTAATCGCACGTTGACCGAAAGTGACATCGGAAATTGTGCAGGATCGCAAATTAGAGCAGATCGATGACGGGCCCGAGCTCATCGACCCCATGGGGTATATATATACTATAAATACTTAGGTATTTAATTTATCAGCCAAAACTTGTCGCATTCACCCCGAATATATAGGGTTTGTGACTGACCTTTTTTGTGTTTTATATTTCATATACGCTCTATCTATCAATTGACCATAATGGACATCGACACAGAAAAGACAATTGACGAGCACATTGAGAATAGTACCGACCTCAAGAATGCCGCTCCAGTCCCGGACTTCAAGTACACAAGATCTCCCCAGGAACAACGGCTGATTTGGAAGCAAGACCTTACAATTGTGCCTCTTCTCGCGGGATGTTTCTTTTTTGCTTATTTGGTACGTGGCACCAAATGATAGAATCTTGAAACATTTAATACAAACAGTTGCTAACGATAAAACCCAATCTAGGATCGGACGCAAATCGGCAACGCGAGGATCATGGGCCTTGAAACCGACCTTGGAATATCGAGTAACCAGTATTTCAATGCCTTGATGATGTTTTGTTAGTCACTCCACCTTTATTTCCGTCTCGTTATGAGCTAAGTAAGTGTTGAAACAGACGTCGGTTATATGGTATTCGAATTACCCGCAGCTTTGATCCTACGATACCTACCTCCACAAGTGGTGTTTGGCTTTTCAGTGATGATGTTTGGTGTGGTTTCTTGTTGTGTGGCCGCTCTTCACTCCTATGGCGTCCTCATGTTTCTTCGTGTCTTGATTGGTCTGTTCGAAGCAGTCGTTCAAACGGGCAACCTATACCTAGCACACTGGTATTACCCTAATGAGGTAGGAACCAGAGCTGGTAAGCTTATAGATTTCATTTCTTTGAGTAAACTATTAACTAACAATTTGCAGCATTTTTCTATCTTCCCGCACCCATCGCTGGCGCTGTTGGGGGCCTCATCGCCTATGGAGTACAGGCGCATTTACAAGACAGCCACGGAATCCCTGCATGGCGGTGGCTATTCATCATCGAGGGCGCTCCGACGATATTTTGGGGTCTGTTGGTTGTTGCTCTCTTACCAAACTTTCCCGAGAATGTCGCGAAAAAGCGTCACTGGCTCTTTCGACGTCAAGATCAACGGGAAATGATCTTGGAAAGATGCAAAACAGGTATGGTCTTGTCGCATTTAATCTTACTTATTCGATAAAACGTTATCTAAAAACACAACACAGCGAGAAATGAACCTGATTCGAAAGCAAAAACCGTCCAGGTTTGGCTTGCTTTGAAAGACCCCAAATGTTGGTTGCAGGCTCTGGCAGTTGGGGCTGTATGTCTAAACGTCGCAGCCTTCGGCACGTTTTTGCCAACATTCATCGAGCTGTTTGGATTTTCCTCTCGTGAGTTCATCTATTTTGTGTTCAAAATATTTGATCCTCTTACTGATGGTTGCTTTCTCTAGTGACGACGCAATTATATACCATCATTCCTTACGCATTCGGCATCGTCACTCTCCCCATCGGCAACATTCTTGCGGATCGCTACGACAGGAAGGGTTTGCCAACCCTCATTTGCCTAGGCGTGTGCCTCATAGGATATATTCTTCTGTTGGCTAGCACGAACAAGGTGGTGTTGATCGCTGGATGTTGTTTCGTCTCCGCCGGGGCCTATCCCGCCGTTATCCTCTCGAGTGCCTGGGTTCTCATTTCCAATGCTGGATACACCAAGCGAGCCACGGCATGGGCTATTGCTCAGATTTTTATTCAGTGCTACAGTATCATTAGCACGCAGGTCTACACTGATCCACCCCGCTTCTTCAAGGGGCACGGAACATTGCTAGGTCTCAATGCACTTGGTGTCGTTGCGGTTCTGGTTACCATGTGGATGTTTCGTCGCGAGAATGAACGGCGAGATAGAATCGCTGCTGAATTTGCGTCTCGAGGACAAATCAATCCTGATAGCAATAGGAGCTATGAGGATCTTTGTGATAAGCATCCGGACTTTCGGTACACTTTGTGAAGGCTGTCAAGGAGTCAGATGTCCGCGATCCCTTCCACCTACTATCCTGTTCTTCAACAGTTCTCGTCAACGGTGCAAGTTTCTTACATACCTAGGTAGTCTGCTCAGGAAAATACATTGCAATGTGATCGCCAATACGCATATTTTATAAGCTAAAGTTAATCCATGCAACGAATCCCGGGTCTTTTGATCTACATTTCATTCCAAGCCAAACTGAGTAAATCTCCATGTAATTAAATACATATTCTTATCAAGTGGCGAACCTCATCATAAATAAAACCCATAACACCAAAGTTGAAAACGATTTTACCATTGTAGTTCTGCCCATGGCCCTGGTGCATTATGTCCCAAGTCAGTTATCTTGGTCGCTTCCGGGGTATCTTTTACACTCGACGTCTGTCCTGCAAGCTGTTGAAAAATCTCATCACCGAATTTCTGATATGCCTTGGTCATGCCTTGATTTTCAATCAGCGCCAGCTCCATTTCAGAGAGCTGGAATGAGAATTCCAGATTCCCGACTTGGACCTTTCGCTCGTCTTCAATGATTTCAATATCAACTCCATCTCGCGCCTGTTTATAGAATGAGTCGTCATCGATAGTAAACCGTAGGATGCCAACGTTAGGAAGATTGCGGTTGAAGATGAAAGCGAATGAACGGGCAATAATACATTGAACACCCAGCCCTAAAGAATAATGTCAGCTATGTTTAATTTTAACGTTTCAAATAAAGCTTTTGATTTTCGCACCCTTCAGAGCCCGTACGGCCGCTTCTCGCGACGATCCAACTCCCAAGGCTTTGCCGGCAACGACTACTCTGTGTCCATCGCGAACTTTGTCACGAAATTCCGGCATGACATATTTCATGCAATGGTCTCCTAGTGCTTCGTCTGTCGTGGCAGTCACTAAGGAATCTGCGGGGGCAATCTACTCTGGTCAGCCGCTTCCGTCGTGTATATATAGATGGTTTGGTAGCCTAGGTAGCTTACCGCATCCGTATCTACAAAGTCTCCAAGAGTGATAACTCTACTTTTAATTGATGCTCTTGCTGAATGGCCATCCTTATTTTCCGTGGTGCGCTTGCTTCCGTGTGTTTTTGATTTCTCGTCTACTTTCTCCCCCGATAGTATACCGAAATTTGGCTCCACATAATTGACCGTAGCCTGTTGAGGCACACTGCGCAACCCTTTTGCTAGTCGAGGCCGTTTCAGAAGATTACGGAAATATTTCTCATCAATCTCAGCCAGATAGGTGGAGGGATCAGTAACCGCCATACTGAAGGACGAGGCAGCTACCGTAGCCGCCGAGGAAAGGTTGCCGATGGAACCTTTGCCCATTCGATGTTTAAAATTTCTGTTCTGTGAAGAAAGCCACACTTCGCCGGCTTGGGCCTGGTCGGCACCCATTCCAACGCAATAACTGCAACCGGGAGCCCCGATAGTGAAGCCAGCAGCACGGTAAACGTCTAACAAACCCAGCGCTTCCAGTCGGGAGCGAATGGGTATTGAACCTGGAGTCACGTTCCTTTTGCCAGGTACAAGTGGAAAGTTCTTAGATAATCCAACATCCAAAACCAGTGCAGCAAGAATCAGGTCTTCCTCCGTTGTCGTGCATGCTCCTATGAAACAGCCATCCAAGTGCATTCCAATCTTTTCGGTGACGGGGACCACATCATCTGGCGAAGGATAGATAGCGAAAAGGGGTTTGACTTTCGATAAATCTATTTCGAAAGTTTCTACATATTGGGCGTCAGCGTCAGGTTGGAAATATACTGAAGACGAGCGTCTATGTTTCTGCTTTCGACCGTCGATGTATGACTTCACTAAGACGTCGGGAATGAAAATGCCAGTAACAGCGCCGAATTCCTAGCAGTGGACACAACAATTAGGGATGTGCAGGAGATAGATTAGCCAATTTCTTACCGTGCACATGTTTGCAATGGCGAACCGCGCATCCACTGAAAGATGTTGACAGCCTGGACCAGAGAATTCAACAATCCTCTCCGCTGCCACCGTATTTCGCTTGAGATCCCCTAATATATACAGAATAATATCTTTTCCTCCGATGCCCAAATTTGGCTGGCCGACAAATCGAATGCTGATACACTCGGGTACTTTGAACCAGGTCTCGCCGGTTATTAGTCCCATGGCTACATCCGCTGCACCAAGGCCAATTGCCAGGCAGCCTACAGCTCCAGCGGAACATGTGTCTAGAAAGTTTCAGTACATTAACAGTCTTGCATAGTGCAGTAACATACGAGAGTCAGCCCCAATGGTGATTAGTCCTGGTTCGGCCCGTTCGCGCACAAACTCGGTGTGCATGATGGTAAACTACACACACATTAGCTCTAAGAATAAAGTATGACGTTGATTAGATAACAAACATTGGGTCCCTTGTAATCCGTCAATCGAAATTTCTCAGCGGCTTCATTCATAGCCTTGATAAGTCGAGTATTCAGTGGCGTCGTATATGTTCGAGGGTCAACTACATGGTCACCAGCCAACCAGAAGCGATCATTTCGCCACACTTTGAACGACGGTAACTCAGATAAGGTTTTGGACATGCTCTGGGAAATGAGTCAGATTGGTTTACTGCATCGGATACATCAATGAGTGTTATACTAACAAAGTATGAGATTTCAGATGCCGCGACCCAATCAACGGATACGTGCACAAAGTCGCCTGGCTTCAGACCAGCTGGCGGAATCAGTCCAATTGCATGATGTGATAGGATTTTCTCTGTCAAAGTCATGCCACGCCGTATTGCCTGCCTGTCGGGGATCGGCGGCGGCAGCTTTCGACATTGTTCAGCCGACGAAAGTGAATGTAGCCATGCTTCCACCGAAAAGACGATCGCATCACTTGTTGAAGAGTCAAGTGGTTTCCATATGCCGAGGTCAAGTCCTAGGCCTCCAGAATTCTTCGATTCCAATGCAACGTCTTTGGCTCGTGCTATTGCATCGGCTTCGCGTGTCTTTCCTTGACTAGACAAATTCGCTATAAACTTGTCTAGGAGTGTGACAAAGTTGTCATTTGTAGTGTTTTCACCTAGTTCGCTTTAGAACAGCCGATCTTTTCAATTGATGCCTGAAAAGTCAACTACATACCATCTTCTGTTGTCTGATGAAATGGAATCTCAGCCGTGATTCCACGGCTATTCTTCAAAGTAGCAGATATTCTTCCGGATAGGGTTTCAAGAGCGTTAGCCATATTTACTTTAGTTGTTATTCGGTTTGTTAAACCATTGCAACTCAAGAAGAAATGCGTCTAAATATTCTCTTGTTATGTAATGTTACGATTCCTCAGGATGAACAACCTCAACATTGCAATGCAGGCTACTATATTTGATTGGTTCACGTAAAAGCCGGTTTTGTTGGATTTCCCGACTCCACCTCAAGTAACACGCTGATCGTGGGTGTTCAAGCCATCGTTTATGAAATGGGAAATCATACCAATGGCAATATAAATACAATGACGCTTGCAGAAGTTAACCAGTGTAACTATGTTCAGCCCTAGTTCCTAGCTAGCCGACCATGCTTCGCCTCTAGGTACCTAGGTACTAATGTCAAAGAAATTCCAGGCGAATGTATGTATTCCATCATGTGACGGCATGAGCCCTATGTCTGGCTCCTCCCGACACGTGTCAACTTAGGTGAAGAAGCTGCCAAGTAGGGGTTATATACGCACACTATACACCAATATCTACGATCATCAACATTAAGATAATCAAAAATTATGAAGTTATGCCCTCAAAATGGAACTTCGTTGATGACGTCGCCACATTTAGTATGTATTGGCAAAGCTGTAAATGTCTGTGCTCTGATTGGCTGCCCGGGTCTTATTTTGCGGGGTAAAATGCGGAGACGGAGCCCCGGGCCGTGAACGCTACGAACGTCGTTATCGACAACATCAAGGAGCCTTCATCTCGGAGAATGAATTGCACACACACAACGCCAGGCATGACTCGTAAAAACAAACCTGGAAGAGCAGTCAAAGCATGCACAAATTGTAGGCAGCAGAAGGTTAGTACGCCACCTAATAGGCAAGGGTTGGTTAATGCGGCTGCCAACATCGTTGATGTTTTAGCTCCGATGCGACGCCAGCGAAAATTCGACACGGCCATGCTCCCGGTGCAGAAGAGCAAATCTCGAGTGTATTGTCCTCTCTTCGTTCAAAAGAGTGAAAAGGAAAACGTAGGAAATAGCCCTCAAACAGTCTGGCCATATCATTGATTCTTCTAACAACACATCAGAAAAGCTGAGCTGCAGCAAGAAGTGGAGCTTCTACGACAACAGATGGCTATGGGATCTCGGATAGAGCCGATATTGGAGGAGCCTCAACTGCACACCGATGTTGAAGACAGGACCCGCTCATCTGTTTCCCTTCTGTCAGGATCCCTGCCCCCGGTGGCTGAGATCTTAGACGGAAGCCCCGGGAAGAGTATGTCTAGCCACAGCCATAATCTCATAGGCTCAACTCTGAACGCCAGTACATGTCTGGGAAATCTTAGTGATGCGGGTTCTACAACCACCCCTCAAGCACTTAATGCGTATGAAGTCGACGCGCAAAAGATCGACGATTGTTTCTCTCTGTAAGGCACTTTCATTTTCTATCTCCCATCGTGGATGTATAGTACTGACAGAATCATGCCTAGATATTTCAATAACTATGCACGGTTGCTGCCAATTCTCAACCCACGACTATCACCAAACTCCTATTTCTCTCGATCACCACTACTCTTTTGGACCATTGTCGCAGTCGGGTCACGACGGTATGACAGGGATCCGACTTTATTAACCCGGCTAGCTCCGTCAATCCAAAATATGGCCCTTCTTTCCCTATCAATGCGCGAGACAGTCATCGAGGTGATTCAGAGCCTGTTGCTACTGTGCATATGGCCATTCCCTTTCAACTCGGCCAATAAGGCCATGACTCACATATTCTGCGGTGCAGCAGTCAACCTTGCACAACAGATTGGCCTTCATGTGTGTGGCGTCGGTCAGGACTTTGCTCGTATAAAATTGATGCCGAATGAGACCGAAAAAGCGTATCGTGCACAGCTATGGCAGTACTGTATAATAATCAACCAGAGGTAAGCTATCAAGCTTCTCCAGGCATTGGTGTATTTTCTTGTTTTCCATCTCTGACTTGCTTTGGAACTTTTAGTTCAAGTTATGCCGACGGTTACATCCCAAGTGTGCTTCCCGTTGCAGAGAGTAATAATGACTTCTGCGAAACCGACCTGCTACTCTCCCCCGAACTAAAATACTACAAGAAAATACACCAAGTTGCGCTGAATGCCACGCAACTAATACACACGGCAGATGTTACAAAGCCAAACAGTTGCAACTCGGGACACTTACACTCATTAATTGAGCTGTCAGACCGAGAACTATCTCGCATCCACCCTCCTCCCACTTACGACAATGACATCGGTCAGTTTAAATTCTCGTCGTAAAAGTCATTCGCATCTCTGGCTGGGCTAAAAGGGAATTTGACAGGAAACATCTACTATTGTGCTGCACGACTGCACATTCGATCCTTCTGCTTCTTTTGCGACCAACGCCCTGAGAACTTTACGCAAATCCTCAGCGTCTACGCCGCAGCTCTTGAGACCATCAACGCGGTAATCACGGTGGATGGCCTTGCCATGGTCTGTACTTTTTATATTCATCGAATGCTTATGCTAGCGGCGTTAAGCATTCTCAAAATCCTGCGGAGCGATTTGCATCGATCTGTCGTTGACGCAAGGGCGGGCGAGAATGCATATTTCAGCGTAATTAGGTTTCTTAAACAAATGTCCATTGCGCACGATGACTTGAGCGCGAGAGGGTCCGATATTCTTGCTCAACTATGGGCTAGTGATATTATATTCAGACGTCCGGATGGGACGCGGGATAGTTTGTCGCTACGGATTCGGAGCCGTCTGGCGATGAGCGCGGTTTACGATTGCTACTGGTGGTGGCGTGAGGAATTTGCGGGCGTTTCAAGTCCATTTAATGACAATCAGGATAATGGTAGGTGTTCCTTCACTTTGGTAATTTTATTTAGTATCTGCCGAAAGCGGCTAATATCATGGCAACAGATTCACAAAATGCTGGCCATGATTTGTCTTTCTTTGGTACAACATTCGATGATTTCGCGGAGTTTAACTTTTCTCCTGCATTCGCTGGAAGAGTATTAGATAGATCCATCGCAGGTGACAGCCTATTGCCAAGTCCTGTGACTTGAGCTTCCTGTTATTTTACATTGTGGTTTGAAATATATACGACACCATAGATCTATTTACTTCACAGCTGTTTTGTATCTTATAATGCCCGGGCGAGCAGCCACAATTGACATGGTATCATACTCCTCCATTGTACGTCTTACTACCAGCATCCATATCAAACTTCATCGCACCATCTAGCCCACACACACGATACATATCTGACGGCGAGATGCGGTCTGTATTTTCCGGAAAATCTCCTTTCTCCTTGACAACATTCATCGCCTTGGTAATCGCCATAAATGCAGCGCGAGACGCGATAGCAGGGTAAATAATCACACGGAACCCCAAATCCCTTGCCTGGGACACAGTCAAATGCGGCGACACACCTCCTTGCACCATATTGTACAACATCGGTGTGGGATGCATTTCGCGACACGCGATTTCCGCTTGTTCGACAGTCCGAATACCTTCTAGAAAGGCAACGTCGGCGCCAATTGATATGCACTTTTTAAGCCGGTCCAGCGCGACGTCAAAGCTGAGTGATTGTAGTGCGTCAGTGCGTGCGATGATCACAATGTCGCCGGATAGTTGGGCACGCATATTCACTGCTGCGCGTATTCGAGAGAGGAATTCGTCTTCTGAAACAAGTTCTTTGTTCTGGAGATGGCCGCAGCGTTTGTTCATTACTTGATCTTCCAAGTGAAGTGCTGCGACACCGGCTCTCATATATTGAGCCACGGTGCGTCCAACCATCAAAGCTCCTGTAAACAGTTATGCGTCAGCCTTGTTCCAGAACATGATATAAAAAGCATATACCTCCAAACCCGGTATCAGCATCAGCGATGAGAGGAACTGAGGGATCGAGATTTGCAATCAGTTCTGCGTTCTGTTTCATGTCGTTTAGGGAGGTTAGGCCAATATCCGGCATTCCTAATCTCGACACGGCGGTTCCAGAGCCCGTCTGAAAGGTTAGCATCAATTGCAAATAAAATCAAGCCATGGATCAATTTTTAGATATCTTGCCATGTACAATGTCTTGAATCCGGCGTGCAATGCTATCCGTGCGCTCAGCCCATCGTACACGCCGGGGCAGACGACAATGTCATTTCTGTTAGCGAGCTGTTGGCGTAAGATTGCCGCCGGTGAATGTTGCATACTATTATTTTCCATGCTTTTGAGTGATGGTGTGCTCAAACGTCTGCTCATCCGTGTAATAATTTTACTACGGGTACCTAGGTAATGGAGACGGGTCCAGTTGAATGCTTTATTTCCGATTAATACGGAGGTAGCGATATTCATAACCTTGGAAGGTGTATACGCTTAAACAAGTTCGTCTTGACATTGCACTCGGATTCAATAACAAGACTGGCCTTCACATGGAAAAGTATACTCATATAAAGTGGACTCGGAGAAATGTTGAAATCGGATGATCACTCTAAAGTTTTTTTCGGATTCCAGCTTGGAATCGGCCTTTCCCCGCAAAACCCCATACCCCAAGGCTTGGCTGTTGACGATCAATTCTCCTATTGGGGCTACAGTACAAATTGAATGACAATGCAACAATCAACATGTTTGCATAAAGGTTCGACTCCCTTAGCACTCGTTTCTACGAGATAAGATTATTGAAACATGTCTGCAGATCAAATTAGCATACCTGCTGTCCTCTTACGAGGCGGCTCTAGCAAGGCGATGTTTTTCAAAGAAGAAGACGTGCCACCACCGGGACCACTGAGAGATCAAGTCCTCAAACGCGTTATGGGCACTCCCGATCCGATCCAGATTGATGGAATGGGAGGAACCAGAATCGTTACCTCCAAGGTGGCTATCATCAAGACCTCTGACCGCGACGACGCAGACGTGGACTACACCTTTGGCCAGGTGAGCATCAAAGAAGACAGTATTCGGCTCAGGGGAAATTGCGGCAATATCAGTGCTGGCGTTGGTCCGTTTGCTATTGACGAGGGCCTGATTAAGAAACCCTTCCGTACAGGACAAACCACGGGCCCCGGTCTGCTCACGAGAGAAGTTCGCATCTTCCAGACTGCGATTAAAAAGATCCTCATTGCACATGTACCTATTGATCCGAAGAGCGGAAAATCACTTTCCAATGGAGACTTTGCTATTGCCGCCGTACCGGGAACTGGGGGCTCCAATATTGATGGACTTTCGCAACGTACGCATGTTCAAATGCTAGCTAGTGCTAGTCAACATGCGCAATTCACTAACAAGATTCAGACCATTGGCGGGTTTCACGATAAAGGTCCCCTGCCCACTGGTAACGTCATAGATGTCATCCAAATCAGTGGAGCGAGTGCTTCGATCACAATCATGGATGTGGCTACCCTGACTGTCTTTGTGCGAGCGGCCGATCTGGGAGTGGATGACCTGGGGTCTCGACGGGCTGAAGAGATCACGAGCGACAATGAACTAATTGCCCTGTGCAAAGAAGTTCGCGGCAAGGCAGCACAGCTTTTAGGGATGTGCAAGGAATGGGAGCGTGTTGACGAGCAGTGCCTGGGCATACCATCTGTGGTCATGGTAGCTGCCCCGCCCGTCGGTCATTCGGAGGGGGGCCATATCACGTCATGTGCCACGACAGTATGGCTGGGACAATTGCGACATGTACCGCGGCCTGCAGTCGAATCGATGGGTCGGTTGTCCGTCAGGTTGGCGGATCGAGTGTATCAGAGTCCGATGTGTTCAATATCTGTCATCCATTGGGTGTGATGCCAGTCAAGGTCGAAGCAGCTGTTGGAGGAAAGAAGTCGCCCGTTATATCTTTCGATGTACCGGAGTTTAATGTACTGGCGTTTGTTCGCACCTCGCGGCGGATAATGGAGGGGAGAGTGTTCATACCAGACGAGATCTGGCCAGACAGAGAAATTACCAGTGTCTAGAGTTTTACCATCAGCACATATCGCAAGCGTTGAGAGGTAGTGCTCTGACTCTCGAACATTTGTAAATTTAGTGAGAACTATTAACATGATTTGCAGGTCCACTAGGCTTAATAAGTTGGTTGAATTTGGTGTTGTTGCTCTGGGGCTTCACAGCCTCGCACCCAATTACAATATTTCCAGGCATCCCTGGAAAAATCACTTTATCGTGTCACGGAAATAAAGACTACGTAGTAAGTTCGTACTACTGGCACCGGTCAGAAAGAGGGGAAATTTCAAGCGGTGACTAAGGGTCTACAGAGGTAGGAGCTAGACACACCCAAACTACGTGCTATGATTTTGGTGGAAAATATACAATAAGCTGATGGGGCGCCATACCTGTCAACTTCGAAAAATGAATGTGAAATTTATTCTATTATTTCATAGTTTGTATGTAGTATATTTGAACCTTTCGGGATTTGTTCATTGCCTCGCGATCCCAAGATTGGCCCTAGTCATCCCGGTGGCTGTAAGAAGCCTATCAAAATCCAGGCTAACTAGCTCCTCTGCATAGAACTTCCTAATTGACGAAGGCCTCGTCGGTTTAAACATTTAGATCGATCTAACCTGGTTTCGGCCGTACAGGTCGGCTTGGTGTTAGCCCGACAACACTTGTAAAAAGAAAAGGCTATACAGGCTACAGCCCTAGAGATAATATTTCACCGCCGGTATCTTCACTGGACAAATAACGATAGGGTCACTTCCTTTACAAAGCCACACCACCTTGCAAGAAAAGCGCCATGTCAACATTTAACCCTGCAACCGAGATCCCGTCCTTGTCCGGCAAAGTGATTTTTATCACAGGCGCCAACACTGGCATCGGTAAACAGACTATTATTTCCCTGGCCAAACACAACCCACACAATATCTACCTTGCGTGTCGTGATGAGGCTAGAGCCATTCAAGCCATCGATGACATTCAGAAGGAAGTCCCAGGCGCTCCAATTGAATTTATTCCTCTCGATCTGGCATCTTTGGAATCGGTCCGGAGTGCAGCAGCCACTTTCCAGGCACGAAGCGATCGACTTGACATACTCATTAATAATGCCGGTATTATGGCTATGCCACCAGGTCAAACCAAAGATGGGTTTGAAATTCAATTTGGGGTTAATCATCTTGGTCATTTCTTTTTGACCAAGCTTCTACTTCCCATCCTGCAACAGACAGCTGCCCAAGCGAAATCCCCTCTGGATGTCCGTGTTCTCAATATTTCCTCGAATGCATACGCTTCTACACCATCTAAGGGAATCAACTTCAACGACCTGAACGTGGGACATAAGCCATGGGATGTATGGATGCGATATGGTCAAAGCAAACTTGCCAATGTTCTTTTCAGTAAAGAACTTGGTGCTCGCTATCCTGAATTTACCACTATTGCTGTCCACCCTGGTGTAATCAATAGTGATCTGTGGAAGAATCATTGGACTGCGCAATTGAGCAGGTGGGTATTTTCTAATAGAATGCTATCGATAGAGACCGGTTCACATAATCCACTGTGGGCTGCCACATCGCCAGATGTGAAGAGTGGTGATTTCTACTTCCCGGTTGGCAAGTTGGAGCCGGGCACGAAACATTCCAACAACCCCAAGCTGGCCAAGGAGTTGTGGGATTGGTCTGAACAAGCCGTGGAAAGTTTCTAAGCTTGGAAGTTACAAGTAATGTGGGATCGAAAAATATCTAATGATGTTATGTAACATTGGAATTATATATACATTCTTCGGATGATTTGCTTTTCATATATTCAAATAGCAAGTCGCTGTTTCCTATGTAGGAGCATCTTCAATGTTCTTGGAGCTTCAGACTTTGTTTGATTCCACAACCTGTATGGATGAAGTTACCTTCCCTCAATGTTCAATACCTACGTACATGAATATGAACAACTTTATATCGCACCAAACATAGTAGCTTAGCCAGCATAGCTATAACAGCATCACCAATCGTAGATATGACGACTTAGGATCAAGATCAGCATTGACCAGAAGGCCGCACAGACTGTGTGCCAAAAAGAACATCGACCTGCCGTTGGACCTGAAGGAAGAGATGGCCAGATCGTTTTAAATCCATTATCACCAGAGAGTCTTTTGCGCCTTGCTCTTGTTTCTCGATGCTTGAGACTGAGAGCGGAGACGAAGCTTTCAGCCTGTCCATGAAACGTATCACGACCGGGATATTCGGGATCATGGACACTCGCGTCCTAGCCATACGTATAGATCGTGGTATGAGGAATCTTCTCGGGAAGAAGGTCCTTTAACCAAAGAATGCCGTTCTCGGCTGCCCAAGCCTCTTCCCAATGACCGCGGGTTGTAATAACCTGAGTCCTGTATGTACATACAGAATCACGATCGCTGTATTGCGTAACTAATACATCTCTTGTGTAACCACCTTCTGCTCACCGACTGAGAACCTTGTCAAATTTAATTGGTTGCAAGGACAATACACCTTCCCCGCTGAACATCAGTGATTGGTTTGCTAAGTGGTAGACACGGTTTAGTTGACCCCTATAGTATAAATTATCTCCCCCATTTGGGCAAGTTCTATACAAATCAAAAAAGAAAAGACAAGAGAAACGAAAACGATAGGTCAACCACACTACATTTTGCAGGCGCCAAGGGCATCAGGTATGATGTATGGCCTTCGGAATATACCTAAAAGGCCTTCTCATTGATATATTCTTAGCTGGTATTAACTTGTTTTTATCGCATAGCGTGCAACAGCTCGCCCTAAAGATCAACGGTATGGAGTCTATTATTGCACGACTCCACCATGCCGCTCCATTGATTGAAGATATTATGAAGATAGGCGGTTCTCCTGGTCTGTCCTTAGGTGTCCAGCATGAAGGCAGCGTGGTCCATTATGATAACTTCGGGTACAAAGATGTCGAAGGGAAGCTCAGCCCAGATGAGAACACCGTGTACTCGATCAGCTCCCTCACAAAGTCATTTACTGCCGCAACCTGTGCTTCACTTGTTGACAAAGGGCAACTACTCTGGGATGAGCCGGTAAAGACGTATCTACCTTCATTTCAGACTGAGAAGGATCCGGTAGTAGGTGAGCGGGCCACTTTGATAGACCTTCTAGCACACCGCACCGGTCTTAGCGTCCGAAACAATATGTGGCTTGGAGCAGATAATCAACTTCTCGTTCGAAAAGAAGATACGATTTCAATGTGCAATATAATGGAACCAGCGAAACCGTTCCGGAAGGAATGGCTTTATAATAATTGGATGTATGCCTTGGCAGGAGAGGTGATAGAAAGTGTCACCGGAGACTCTTACAGCAATGTATTGTGGACAACGATTCTCGATCCTTTAGGACTTCAACGAACCGTAACTGATCCCAGTTACATAGTCGATGACAACATTGCTCGCCCATACATGGCTTTGGACGATGGCTCCGTTGTCCAAATACCTCCATCTGAGATGGTTGATGGAACTGTGATGACTCCAGCTGCGGGGGCGCGTAGTTGCGTTCGTGACTTGCTCAAATGGTTGGGTTCTCTTATCAACGCTATTGAAGCTGAAAATAACGATGTGTCTTCTGATGAATCCCCATTGAAGCTTGTCTCAACTTTGGTGGGTGGGCATGTTATCACAAAACCAACAAGCAAGCTCGAGCAGTCGTTCGGCCTGGGCTGGATCAGAACTCAGCTCCCAGGCTCACTTGGTCATGTCGGATACAATGGAGTATTTCTTCCTGCGCTCCCGATTATCGGCGAGGGATCGCCATCACGGCTGGTTCTTTCGAACAGCGGAAGCACGCCCGGCTTTACTACGGCAGTGATGATGATTCCCGAAACACGCAGTGCTATTGTTGTCCTTACCAACTCTCTTGGATTATGCGATTGTGCCGACTGGGTTAGCCAGATACTTCTTCATGCTATCTTCGATATGCCTAACTCCCCTGATTATGTCGATCTTGCCAAGAAAGCTGCTCAGGGAAATGTGAACATGTTTCAGCAGGTGCATGGGGAACTAGAGAAAAATCGCACTCAAGTCACCTCAAGCAGACCCCGAGTCGAATACACTGGTCAATATTTCAATTCGAATAGGGCTATATTCCTTGAGGTTTTTGAGATGAACGGACAATTGAAGTTTGCATTAAACGGCCTCCATTCACAGACCTACTCATTGGAACATTATCATTTCGACACATTCTCGTTCCACTTTTCCCGCAACGAACAGGTAAGACGTGGGCGTTTCACGTTTGGAAACGGCAGATCTTATCTGTTAAAGTTCGAGGAGTCGGATAGTGGAGCGATAGACAAGCTTCTATGGGCACACGATAAGTCCTGGCCAGCAGGTGAAGTCTTTACCAAGGAGTCTGGTGGGCCTTTACTTTAGTTAAGATTTTCTGTCATTGCGATATCTAGTAGTTATGTGGGCGTCAGATTGGTACGGTAACGACCTCGGTGTCTGTATACCTAAGAGGTATGAAATATTTTATCCAAATGCTAGGCCTTGGCAACTAAAGATTTTGTAAACACCATCTTCACTTGCACAAGGGAAGAGTTGAGGTAGTTAACTACAGTTAGCAAATTTATCGATAAGGCTTCATTGTAAATGCCCAGACTACGCCGGCGTTTTCCCGAATGGCTTGAAGTACCGAGCGCAATGCAATCCACAAACAATAGATCCAAATTCGATTGCCTGTGGGTGACCGCGGCCATAAATTAAGAGACTTTCTACGGAGTAGTCCTTGTCTGGGATTATGTGTCTTGAGAGCTGCTGCCCGTGCCACATCGATCACTTGAAAAGTGTCTGAGATACCTACGTCCATTTGTTGCGCTTCCTATCTCGGACTAGGCCTTTGTGCCCTTTTTCTTTGTTCGCTTTCTTTGTTGACTTTCTCCTTGCTTTTTCCTTTCCCCCCTACAAGATGCACGTCACACGATATCAATAATGAGATGCCGTTGGTTGCCGATAACAGAAACTACAAAAATGACTTCTCTCGGCGTATATTAATGGCTTTCATTGCCCAAGTCAATTTCATAGTCTCAGTTCGGTACGCAACATGCGTATTAACGAGGGACAAGCCATATTTTGGCGACCAATGATAGATACTGTACGATTCTAGCGTTGAAGATTTCATATTCGTCCGACTCCGACTACATAGCTGCAGCTAACCAAAAGTGGGACGTCAAACTCGCGGCAACATACATATGTGTGCAAGGTGATAAGAACCTTGATTGGGAGACTACCTAGCAAAGCAATGTGATAGGATATGCAATAGTCGGGACCCTGTATCCCAGTCCGACCGTCTTGCTCTCTGAAGCGTAAGCCTAGATGATGGATCGAATTTCTGCGGCCCCATTCACTTGGAAGCAGAACTCGTCGAAGGCGTTGGGGAGCTATGGAATTATGGCTCGCTTAGCTCTGCATCTCGGCCACTGGCCAGGCAGGCACACGTCGTCACGACGGCGACGCAGGTCATAGCTACCCGGGGAGGTATACGCAGTCCGCACCAGTGAATCAATACCTTCAACCGGAAAGTCCCTTTCATAATGAAATATTCCACTCGTTAGGATTTTTAGGCATATTCATGTAGCCAGTCAAACGGACGAAGCGAAGATGAGCGGGAAGTCCTAAGGTCTGACCCCCAACAAGCAACCAATCAGCCTTGCAAATCAATTTTCCTCCATTCCCAACTTTGGAAAGTAGCATAGTTTTAATGGGTTTCTATTTGACCCGTTAGAGTACTTAAGTATCGAGGAATTCGTCTCAGCCAACAACCTTGGAATGTTATCCCTATTGTTCTCCGAGACTACATAGCTAGGTAGGTAATTGTGTGTATTTCGATTTTTATATAATGAAAAAAAACGACTGAAATTGAGTCTAAGTCATCGGTAAGAATCCCCGACACTTCCTCGTATTACTTTACGTACAAATATCCACGTAAATCATTAATTTAAATAAAAACACGCTCGAGCCTCACTCCAGCGTCTGTTTCAACATCGCTGCCGCCAATTCATAGGCCTCATCTCTCTTTTTCATGCTTATAGGGTCACTGGTGTTCTTGTCCCAACCATGGCCGTATCCTTCGACTCGTTGAGTGACCACGTGTTTGTCGCTAGCCTCCTTCTTTATTCTCTCAGCAAGGGCTGCTCCCTCATCGGCCAGATAATCCCTAGCGGGTGTCACAATCAAAACATTATCTGGAAAATTCTCCGCTGGTGCATAGAAGGGTGAGATTCGGGGGTCGTGGGGATCCTTGTCCTGGAAATAGGACCCATCGAACACCCTGGCAAGGAAGGGAGGGATGGTTTTGCCTGTAGGATCAGGAGCCGATTTTTTTTCTGGCGGCGTAGCCATGTCAGCTGGTGGATAGAATGCGAGGACGCTCCGGAAAGTGTTGTGTGGCAGGACCATTGATGATGAGGCGAGAGACAGGTTTGCACCAGCACTGAATCCACCGATGCTAAGGTAGCGAGTGTCATACAAGTCACTGCGATCTGGAGATTGGACATATCTCACGACGTCTTCAACATCGTGGAGCGGAGCTGGGAAGGGATTCTCGGGGGAAAGTCGGTACTGAATGTCGAGAACGGTGTACGGTGTTACAGAGCTGATGTAGCGGCAGTACACGTCGTCACCGCCATGGAGAGGCAGCACAAAACCAGAGCCATGGAAATTGAGAAGAACGGGGCTGGGTAATTTGGCATTGGCATTGGTAGGACGGTACACATGCGCTTTTATCGAGCGCCCAGCATCTCGCGACGGAATATAGAGGACCGAGTCTGGGTTAGAGAGAGGGCGCGGGGTCCTAAGCCGAAGAAAAAAGACAATAATTCTCCGGCGAAGCTTCGCAAAGAAGCTAAAGAGACCCATCTTGCAATATGGTGAGGTGCAATTACAAGAGGAGGATGAAGTGTTGTGCAGGAAGAAATTGATGAAGTCAATTGGATTCGTACGACGGAAAAGATTATATCCGGCCACGCACGTCTTATCGTCCCGACGATAACGTCATATCGATAGAGTTATCGGGGTTAGGGTTGCACAATATCACATGAAGAGAGAGGGGTTTTGGCCTTTTACGACAACAATCATTTTATTGATACAATACATAGCGCAAGTCTTGAGGTGGGATAAACGCACAATATTCGACATAAATGTCCAGTACGGATGCTTATAAGATAGTTTCATGCTTAAGAAAGCCAGTAGTAGATCCTCCGTGAACATGTTTGACAATTCTCTATACCAGTCTTTTGTGGAATTATCGTACGGCACTCTAGAGGTTGGGGCTACTTCGGGATCTCACTTGTAGCGTTACACGTGAACTATACATCGCAGGAGCATGGAATTCTATAACCGATCCTTTCTTTCCCCCCTGTCCCTCGAGCCGCCGCTTGGTGTGTTTCTCATCCTTTAAACTGTGCCCAGGAGGGGATACAAATACCTATATCCTGATTTGCTATATTATAATGAGGCCGGGTTTCGCTCGGTGTTTTCTAGGGGCACCGTGTACTGTCGTATATTTTCAGCAATTTCAAACACACGAAAACAGTCTCCAGACAGCTTCATTCTTCGCAACTGGACCACAGATTCCATTCTTTCAACAGAATGACTGTCTGTGATATATTGGGCTTGATATCTTGTCCCTCTTCCCGGTGTATGATGCGGAGCCCATAACTATGCGTGGATGTGTACATTAATCATCCTGCTTTCCACGCTAGGGCGGCAAGTCAGCTAGATATTCTCCAAAGTCCTCTTGGAGTCGCATGCTAGCTAGCGGATCGCTCCAATACAATGATTGCCACTCTTGCAAATGGTCCTGCCACCTATTTGGTTCCACAGCAGCGTATCTCCCATGATGTGATTCCTCGCCCGCAAGTAATTGAGCCCACTCTGTCTCTCGTGAGCGAGTCTGTTCGGTGACGTTGGTCTCCGCGGCTTCGGCGTAAGTGCCTGATGAGTTTTCCAGTTGTGGTAGTGTGCCCTGCGACGCTGGCGTTACGGTTGTACCCGACTGAACTTGGTGAGGGTCTTTACTCGAGATGGATTCAAAAAGCCTCCAGACCGAAGATGCGAATAGCCAGTACCGAGAAAGCTTTCTTAGTGACTGCATCCCGGATTGATACTTTTCGTTTGCCCCAAATGCGACAATCGGATTTTTACACCTGAGCTGACTCCGGAGATGAAGTAGTGCTGTGAATAGAGGACTCGGAGCCCAAAAGTAACACAGTCGTAAGCTTGACTGCTGTGTTAGATTCTCAAAGATGCGGATAATATTCGAGGTCGCTTCTAAACAGATCCCCTCATCTGTAGTTGCATCTGTGCTGATCTCACCAGTCGTTTGACTGGATACCGTAGACCGGTGAAACAAGACTAATACAGTGTTATACGTCAAGTGTAGTAGGAGGGGCCACGGACTTGACTCCCCGATAGGCCTCAATGCTGCATCTTGTCTGAATTCGGGAGGCAAATCAGCCAGCCACCCAGTCAAGTTGGCATCGACATCGTCTAGCCTTGCCCTGCGGCTAGTTTCGGATTTGATAGCTCGGAGAGAGAAATGAGATCGCACTAGGCGGGAGACCAAGGCGCATAGTGCGCTGTGATGAATGATAAAGTTCGCTTCTTTAGTGCCTGACGAAGCATCAAAATCCTCTAGAGTCAGGGGTGGCACGTCACAGTCATCGAGATTGCTATTTGTGGTTTCGTGGTCAATCTTTTTCAGGTCATCTTAAGCGGGCGTGAACCGGAACTTACATATTCTGGGGCCGTCCATGGCACAGTGAGACTAGACAGTCAAACTGGACAAGGCACCACCACATCCTCTTCCATGTCCGTTTATCCACGTCCGACATCTTGCTTGGTCCAACTTCTCGATGCATACCGAGACCAATGGCAGTACGCGAGGCGACACCAATCCACCACCAAGCATTGGCACAGATGTCGTCTCCCCCATCAGAGAACCAAGTTAGAAGCAGGGCCGCCTGGACCATTTCCATCCGGTCCTCTTCGTACCGCCCGTCAAAAAGGGCCTTTGCCCGCCGGAAGAAGGAGACCTTGAAGTCTTGGTTATTCTTGAAGGCGGCAGTAACATGACTTCCGGCAAGGCAAATGGCTTGCAGCAGCAGAAGCGAAGGCGTCGACTGCGGCTCATGGTACAGGGTTAAGAATCGAGCTTTGTCGACAATAGGAAATGTTGGATGGATATCCTCAAAGTACGCTGCAATGAGCACATCTGAGATATGCTTTGGGGGTATGATGAAGGCATCCTTGGGGATGAGACTCGGTGCTGCAGGGACCTGAGAGATCTGCTGCACGCGTGGAATGTATGTGTTGGAGCAAGGGTAATGGTAGACGTTGTGATTCGCCGAGCGCTGGCGCACGAGATAGTTCAGGTTAGCCAGCTCGCTTCCTACGTAGGCTAGGCGAGTCCGAATGGGAGTTTCTTGTAAGTTTTGACCGAAAAAGTTGACCAACTGTTCCTTTGCCAATTCCTCGTCGCCGGCAGTAACGGGCTGAGGCTCACCCTCGTCCCCGCCACCATCCTGGTGGGATGGCAGCGTGGAAGTTGCCTCTATGTTTCGGGTGTGATTCGGCGAGCAGATTGCTTCATCGCTGTTACTTGCTATCTGCCTTGGTTGCTGGGCAATTCTGGTCCTCGCCGGCCCACGGCCGCGTTTCCGTCGAGCTACAATAGCACACTCGATGTTGACCGATCTACAATTGCTGCACGGAAAGCCATTGACGGCTCCATCGCATCTCACCTTTCTCGCATGACAGTCCACGCACGCTCTTTCTGTTTATTGCGTTAGAAAGCTAAAAAATGAGATGGATCTCAGGATCTCACTAATTGGCCGCAGCGACCGACCGAGATTCGTAGTGTGCTCCATGGGGTCACCAACTCCTATCGAGGTCGACCTAGGTGTTTCGGAGGATGACTAGACCTCCAGACGACCGCAATATTAATCTCCGATTGAAAGAGAGGGGGCGAGGGGGGAAATGCTTAGGAACGAGGATTTAGAATGCGAAAGTTGATCTGAGGAGAATTCCGAGTCGCCGAAGTTCCGAAACTCCGGTCGAGATTGCGGCGGTGGGTCTATGACTCTATGTATCGGCCGGTCGCGTTTTGGGGCTTTTTCAACGTTGATAGTAGATAGTGATACGATTCATGCGACGATGTCTGTCTGTATAAAGATATATATTATGCGCTAGAGAACGCCTGACAAGATACGAAAATGTGACTTCAAGGGAAATAGATTCGCGTATCCTCAAAATCCTCGCTCCCAGCACAATGGAGTCCACCCCCAACTGGAAATATATAGCAGAGGTGTGCATTCTAACACTCATCGAAGCTATTCTATCCATATTATAATACTAAGCAATAAGCAAACAGACAAGACAGGAATCTCTGAGGAGCAAGATTCCTGCTGAGTGGAGACTGTCTTCGGAATTCCTAGAGTCTTCTCTAAAAGATGTCTCGAGAGTGCCAACAACATGCGGAATTCTGCTCCCCAAGGAACTCGATATCACAGCTCACGATGCTACGTATATTCTTCAGAAGATACATTCAGGTCAATGGTCTGCTGAGGAAGTCTGTCTTGCCTTCTGCAAACGAGCAGCCATTGCGCAACAACTGGTAATCTTCATTTCTCTCATCATGGTAGCTGCAGATTCTGACTACCACACCAGGTCAACTGCTTAACAGAGATCTGCTTCGACGAGGCCCTTGTCATTGCCCGCTCACAGGATGAAGTTTTTCGTACCACAGGTAAAACCGTGGGACCATTACACGGGCTCCCAGTCAGCATCAAGGATCATGTCAATGTCGCAGGCCTCCGGTCAACCCTCGGCTACTGCTCCTGGGCCGACAAGATTGCGACCGAGGATGCTGTCTTCGTAAGTGCGCTGAAGAAGGCGGGCGCTATCGTCTTTGTGAAGACGACTATGCCTGTGACAGGCATGATTTTAGAGACGGTAAGCAATCTGTGGGGACGAACTACCTGCGGATTCAACCGTTCCCTCGTAGCAGGGGGAAGCTCTGGAGGCGAGGGAGCGCTGGTCGGATTATACGGCGCACCGATAGGCATTGGTACAGATGTCGGCGGCTCCATCCGGGCTCCGTGTGCTTTCAACGGTCTCTATGGTATCCGGCCATCAACTCGAAGACTGAGCTACGATGGAGTGTTGTCAAGCGTTAAAGGAGCCAGGGGAATAGCCGCCGCCATCGGACCAATGTGCCACTCTATTCGAGATGCTGAGCTCATCTGTCAAGTAGCAACGGATGCCAAACCGTGGGAACAGGACCCCAACGTCGTCCGGAAAGATTGGACACCTAGAGTCGAGGTCAACCAGAAACTCGTCATAGGCATAATGGAATGCGATGGGGTCGTAATGCCTCATCCTCCGATACTAAGAGCAATACGTGAAGCGTCTAGGAAGTTGAAAGTAGCAGGGCATGAGGTTGTTGAATTCACGCCCTATCAGCACCAACGGGCGTGGGATATTACAGTATATTCCCAACACATCTATGATTTATATTTGTCGCCTTCCAGGTTACTCTAACAATGGATTTCTCTGTAGTATCCCCTTTACTACGGAACTGGAGGGAAGGAGATGAAGGAGCTTATCGGGGCGACGGATGAGCCTTGGTTCCCAGCCGTCAAGAAATTTAGTGGGAATCCAGCGATTCGGGAATTGTCAGTTAAAGAGCTTTACAACGTAAGTGCCCCTGTTTAACTTTTGGCTGTCTTCGACTTTTAGGAATCTAGGCTAACACTAGACTCCCTACTAGCTCCATGCCGCACAGGATGATTATAAGAAGGAATACCTTCAACACTGGAATAGAACGGCGAAACTGTCATCAGATGGAAGACCGATAGATGTTCTATTGTGTCCAGTGAACCCGTGTGCAAGCTATCCTCATGACATTTTGACGTAAGTATCAGATAACCCATCATGTCCTATGACCCGCGCATTGCTGGCCAAATACTCACACTAAACTATCGATCTAACAGCTGGTGGGGATATACGTCACAATGGAACATCCTTGATTACCCTGGTGTTATTGTTCCCGTCGGATTTGTTGACAAAAGTCTGGACCTGAAAGACGACAGCTATACCCCGATAAACGAACAGGACCGAGAGAACTTCGAACTTTGTGAGTACCTAGCTTAATATCTTCACTTGGAAGCCCTATACTAACTTATTACAGATGACCCGGAGATATGGCATGGTGCCCCTATTTCACTGCAGCTGGTTGGTAGACAGTTTGAAGATGAGACATTGCTGGCCATAAGTGCGGCTGTGGATAGAGTATTGAACGATAATGATGCTTGAATAGATCCTTAGTTTTCCGTTAGGCTTCCAGCCTGCATATCCACGCGATAAATCTGACCTCGTTTGCACATTTTGCCTCCGTAATGCAATAAACTCAATATTTGTCATTCGGGGCATCCAGGACATGCATCCTACACAAAAACGCCACCCACTTGTCTAACAGAGCTCTCCATTCTTTAGACCAAGTGACTTTTGCAGGAAATTGTTGGCTATCCTGCCCCTAGAGCATGATTTACCTACTCCCTCTCGCGATGTCCAATCTTTCAGACGGTCCTGTATTGCAGGATAAATATAAACATAGGTTGAAGAGCAGATTTCTAGATAAAACAACTACAATTTCAGTCATCCTTCAACTAAAGTGCATATGCAACAATCTCGATGAATGATCTCTGTGATTTTGTACAGAAATTGTTATACGAGCGTCCTTCTTAAACTCCTCCTGGCGTGTTTTATGCCAACCGAGCTGTTCTCGTCTCTCCCCTTGAGCCTGGCTTTAGAGCTGCAATAGCTTCGATTTCAAACTTCAATCGAGAATTGGCTAATTTGGCCACTCCAATTAAGGTAGTAGCGGGTTTGTATTCGCCTAGGAATTTTTGTAGGGCATTTATATGCACCCAACGTTTGGACTCGTCTGTATTTCAGCTAGTCAGCCTACCTTCAAGACTGGAATCGACGTTAGAAGGGCGATGCATGTTACCATAATCAACGATATAATAGGTGAGCTTGACGATGTCTCGTGGTGTGGCGCCGGCCTCAGCCAAAACAGCCCCCAGATTCTGGATCGCGACTTCGACTTGTTCCTCATAGGACGAGGGTATGGTAGCTTTAGGGCCAATAGTGCCGATTTGCCCTGCCGTTGTGAGAATATCATATCCAGCTGGAATGATGAACCCATGCGAGAATGGAGTGGGAGCCACGGAGGCTGGATTTATGCTTATGGGGACAGACATTGCAAAACTCGTGACAGTGAGAAAGTTATTATGGTAGCAAAGTGAAGCAAATATTTTTTTTTTGCTTTGTTTATATATATAATTCTGAAATGATGGAAATGGGATCGCGGTGGAACTACTCAAGTCACTTCCGTGTATGAGGCCGATATGCCGAGAGCCCGTGGTCAGGAATGTCTTGTTAGACTCGCCACTGGACTCCAGACACCTCCGATACTAATCAATCCGATAAATAAAGGATACCAGTTGATTTTTGTTAAGCTAGAAATTTGCCTTCTCCGTGTTCCATTATTGCATAACACATGCCTTTATTTTACGCTCATTTAAAATATCTACCATACATCCAAAATCAAGTTTGATAGTCTTGTGCACCCGAGATATATATTGACTGTTAAAAATGATAAGTCTACAACGTAGTTCTATTCTTGCTAATAAATTTGGACGTCGATTATAATCTGGTGAAGACTACAATTTGGCACGAACGCTAGCCTCAGTCGTTGCCAGTTGCTGAATCACTTTGTTCGCCGCGTAGCTTCCTGATGCTAGAGCCCCCTCCATATATCCCCTCCATGTCGTGCTGGTTTCCGTGCCAGCAAAGTGCAATCGGCCTTCTGATTGCCACTGATCGTGGGCGAGACTCTGTAAGCAGTCCGCCGGAACTACAGGGCACGGAGCACCACCAGAGAACTCTTCGTTGTTCCAGATTTGTTCCTGTGTATATAACGGTTTTGGGCAAACTTGTCCATAAATCCGGTCGACGTGGGCAATTGCCTCGGCCACGCGTTGATCTGGGGACTGCTTTGACCACACCCGCCCGCTTTCACCTACAATGAAACAAATCAAGGCATATAAACCGTCTTTGTCGCTTGAAGCGTCCCTTGTTAACGACACAGGACCGTCGAAGCCTTGCGCAAGCCCGCATAGACCTTTCTCACGCCACCAGGGCTTTGGATATACGAGGAACAATTTAGCATAAAAGCCGAGTCTTGAATTGGCTATAAGCCGTTGCTTATCGAGTGAAAGAGGCGGCGAAAAATTGACGTGTTCCAGCAATGGACTGGGTATGGTTGAAATAACACTGCTGCAACGATAACGCCCTCCATCTCTGGTCCTCACGATGCAGCCGCGATCAATTGACTGCTCGATCTTGTCGACAGGTGCGGAGTAGATAACAGTCCCTGGCTTGAGGCAGTCTCTGAGCCCCTTGCACAGGGATTGAGTGCCTGTACGGAATCTCAGGTGCTGCCCACCCCCTTGACCATCTGATCTCATCTGTAAAAGGCCCCCGCCAGAGCGACAGTAGAGTAGAAAGTAAACTGCGCTAACATCTGTTGCCGCCGTTCCTAGCATCGCGTTCGTCCAGAGATTGACGATACACTGCACGGTTTCGGTCGCACCCAACGATCGGGCCAGTTCTGACACAGAAATCCGTCCGTAAGCTGGCAGGGACATGTCAGGCCGCAGTATATCAATAGTGTGACACAGTCTTTCCATGCTGTCCCTCACATGAATAAGTGCAGCTTTATCTGCATCCGGAATCTGATTGAGAGTATCATCAACGGAATTGTCCTTCCATGGATTTATTTAATCTTATATAAGAATTATGGATCGGGCATACCTTTGGATCAGTTCCGTATGGCATCGTTCCGTGTCCTTCCATAACATAGTCACCGCTCGTGTTCTGCTTGATCATCTCAAGGCCAAATTGCTTGACCAATTTCATCACATGAGGCTGGTTTACGTCGTTCGTCCAGGCACCGCCCAACTCGACATTTCCTCGTCCCTGACTAGAAGGCACCGACCACAACTTTCCCCCAACACGGTCGCGGGCCTCCAGAACAAGACATGGTATGCCGGCTTGCTGCAGATCGTATGCAGCCTGGAGTCCGCTCAACCCGGCACCCACGACAATCACTTGAGTAGCTGTCGACTCAGTGGCTTGCATGTTGGATTTGAGCAGAGTGCTCACAATAGCAAGATAATAATGCGACTGAATCGGGTTCGACAGCGAGTTGACGGTGCCTTATTCCGTTTTGTATTTGAAGGCCAAGTCAGCTCCTTAGTTGGTATTCCGATGCATGTCCCTATCTTTTCATTGCATATATACAATAGTGCTGTTTGGTCTCTCAACTAACCCGAGGTGCCGAAATCACCGACATCGCCGAAAGTCTCCAGCTCCGAAGATGAAGGTCTAGACACTTGCCGAAGGACCACGAATTGTCTACTTGCGGCGGTAATTAGAACCGAAGACTTAGACATTTACCAGTATGAAAATCTATCAGTGACCTCAGTTAATCTTATACCAACCTTCGACGAGCGGCGCAGTGCCAGATATTGTTCTCCATTACATTCATAAGCTAGATTCTTTTGAACCCAGTCTAGACAAGAATTCGAAAAAAGTACGAAGAGAATTCCATTACGTATTCCTATATAGCAGGGGTATGTGGCAGTCTAAAATCGATGATACACGCTACCGTTCCCCTTTCATGTTACTTTTCCCCGAACCCTCAGGAGGGCAATCTAAACCAAAGCATCCAGGTAAATATGTAGACCGTGTCTATAGATATCCCGAACTCCATGCCCAAGTAAACAAATTAACGAGCCATCCATCCCCCATCGACCTTTCGAAAATTAGCATCTGACTACGGAGTCTCTTTTAGCAAAGTAACAGGCACGTACAACAATAATTTCGCCCGTTATGTATGAGCTAGCTTCAGAAGCTAGGAATACTGCCGGGCCCTTGAACTCCTCAGGCTTTCCCCATCTACCGGTGGGTATTCGAGTCAAGATGGACTCATAATAAGTCTGGTCCGGGTTGGTACGTGTATCAATGTTCATATCTGTTGCGATGTACCTAGACCCCATAGTCAGTATTCGCTGTCAAGTAAGCTCCCCAAACAATGTGTAGCGTAAAAGGTTTCAATTATCACGAACCCTGGGGCGATGGCATTCACTCGAATACCGTGACGAGCCCATTCATTACTCAGGGCCTTTGTGAGCTGGCCAATGGCGCCTTTACTAGCAGAGTATGCCGCCATGCGAATACCACCCTGAAACGTAGCCAGACTGGCTGTGTTAATAATACGGCCGTTGATTTCTTTGGCGATCCAATATTTCCCCATGTCTCGACACAGTATAAACGTGCTATTGAAGTTCACGTCCATTACTCGGTCAAGATCGGCCTCGGGGTAGTCAGCGGCATCACACCGATACATAATACCAGCAACATTGACTAAGATGTCAATCGGATGCGACTGAATCACCTTGTCGATGAGTCCCTGGACAGCGTTCCTCTCGCTGAGATCAGCAATTACAATACTGCATTTGCGACCCAGTGCTTCAATGGCTATTTTCGTAGCAACATCCTTTTCGCTGCGCTTTTGGGCATTTTAGCTTCGACTTGTTTCGATAGAAAACTATAAAGGAGAGACACTCACCTGGATGAGAACAATATCAGCTCCCGCCTCGGCCAAACCAGTTGCCATAGATTGGCCAATTCCACGGCTGGCTCCGGTCACCAGCGCGGTCTTGCCGGCTAGAGAGAACAATTGCATTTTGGCGAGTTATCTAGGTATCAATTGAGAGTTGAGCGCGAGAGTTGATTGATAAATATGTTTGTCCAGTGTACACAGTACAGGCAAATAATATTGATGACGCCAAGTAGAATCTCTCGCTTATATAAATCGGTGGCTTCGGAGTTTCGGCGAATTAGGTAAACCCTATGCATTCGCAAGTGAAAAAAGGTCAACTCTAATAGGTTTCCAATATACCGCAAAGAAAGTATTTTTGTCATTATGGGAGTGCTCACAGGTCAAGTCTATCCATGGATACCGACGAACCGAGAACTTGAAAATGACGTTGGATAGCAAGGGCAAATCTAGTAGTTCATCAAGCATAGAAGAAATTTGTTCTCCGAAAATATAATACGTTATTAATTGCCAATTCGGCATACTATACTAGCTAGACACTGGAACGATAATACTACTCGTTCTTATGTGAGCGATTTGGTTGTGGTGCTTTCTTACAACAGAGATAGCCTCAAATACAGTCAACTCAAATGTATATATTCTGTGAAAAATACAATCTCTAAAGAAGGCGTCTTTCACTCCCTGCATACCGATACCAGATCTTCAATGTATCCCGATTTCTATTTTTCTGGTTTATCAGATACAAAAGCCTCAACGGAAGCTTCAACATCGGCTTTAGAAGTAGGGGCCACTCCCTCAATCTCTTGAGTCATTCGGGCATGTAAGGGGGAGATTACGCTGTCTTCCTTGAGATAGTTCGTGTCACTTGTAAATTTCCAAACGACAAAGTATAAGATTGGCCAACACAGGGTGGTGAGTGCAAAGTAGGCGGCATTTTCGTTCTCATATGGTTGTGCAGTCGCGTCGACGCCAAAGGACACGGCTGTGCCAGAACTGAGCCCTGTGAGTTGAAAACAGTTCGTCAGTAATGTTCAGGATGTGAATGAATGGTTATTTCAGATTGAACTCACAGCCCACAAAAAAACCGCCGATAGTGGCCGACTTGTAAGGGTCATTTGTCAAAGTCCCCAGTACATAGATGACAACGTTCTGAAAGATGCCATACTGTGCCGCATAAAGCATGTAGATAACAATAGCACCAGCATATGACGAATCGGTACAGTCGATGGATGGGCCTGCGACGGATCTGTTGAATTTCCAGCTTGAGAGCCAGATTGTCTGGGCAATGTAAGCACCAGTAATCCATACAGCGTCAAAGGTAATGCCCAAAAACGCACGCGTCTTACGGCTTTTGATCCTGCTAGTGTCAAGCAAGAACCCTACAAATAAGGTAACTGGGATCTGTATGAGATTGTTAAGAAGGCTGTTGAGCGTTCTAGTCCGGAGATCGAAAGCATATGCATTCATGGACGACTGAAATGGGAAGAACATTTCCGGTGTAAAACACGCAGGGATCATCATCACAAACCTCCAGTCCTTGAATAGTCCCATGGTCATCTTAATAGAGTCCCACAGTGAGATACGTGGAAAGGCTGCCAATGCGGTCCCATCTGCACGACGCAAGCGGTCGGACGGGAGAAGAAGTAGTGCAAAGATGACAGAGCAGCACTGTATAACAATGAAGATGATGTACACCGAGTGCGGGACAGAGAGTGACGCGCTATTCCAGCTAACTCCCAGAGCGACGCTGGCACCAACAGCAGATCCGCAGACGTTGCCCGACCACTGGATGGCGCGAAACAACCCCTTCTCCTTCTCCTCGGCATAGGCGTTGGCAGTATACGTGGCAGTTGTCCAGAGACATCCAGCTGTGAGCCCGAGGTAAGCACCAGCAAAAATAGGGTACCACATGTGGCCGTAGCTGTCATAGTACCACATCGCCCCGATATAAACCGGGTATCCGGTAATGCCAAACAACATGGTTAGGCGGGGGCCCAATGTGTTGAGCACAGAACCTGCCATGAGCGCGGAGAACGCAAAGAAGCCATATAGGACACCGTTGCTGGTATTAGCCATCTCAGTCGATGACGCTCGGCCACCACCAGCACCGAGAAGCTAAATGTGGAGGAACGTTAGAGAATTCTATTTTCTCGCTTTTTCTCGTCGAGCAGCGGAGAGTGATTGTACGTACAGTTATGGCCAAATACAGGCCTGGATTACAGAACAGGCATCCGGTTGCGATGAGATTTTGGATGAACGGGCTGTCTTGGGTCAGAAACGAGCAACAGACTCAATTTCTCAGGAGATCACATACTTGTTCAGCCTTAAAAACGGAAGCTTCACGGCCGCTGTGTCCACCGCTGTGTCCATCGTGAAAGTTGCGCATAGAATGCCTAGGTAATATATCAGATGATTGTTTTGCCACCTGGAAGATGACACGTGCGTTTGGTGATTTCTCTCAACGCGTCGGTGCTCCAAAGGTGTCCGTACTTAAATTTATAAAACACCTAACTTCATGCCTAGGAGGTAAACCCTATCTGGGGAAGTTATCTGCTCGAGTCAGGTATACGCGACGATAGTCATAGCTAGCAGTGATACGGATACGTTATCTCACCGGAGAGATAAGCAGCATAAGTTTATACATACGTAGTCCTCGTCAGAGCGGGGTTGTTAGATATGCATGACAATCCCTTGCGGCAATTCGGTGACTCGGGAAGTCGGTCGGAGATCATCACTTACTATCTGCTTGGCTTTATGCACGCTAATATAATCCCTGTAACGAGCTTTCCGGTCTCTACTTTGCTTATCTACAGTGGGAGGACAAAAGTGACCGCACCCCCCCCACTTGATTATTAATACCCGCTCTACCGCCTTCCAAATTAAAAATACATAAAACACGCTAAAATAGCAGAAACCTCCAAAAAGTCCTAATATCACATATACCACCCCTCGGCCTGTATAATGGCCTCAATTCTATATAGTATAATATTACTTAGATTCTTCAATATATATTCTTCAATAGAATCCTATACTTCCTAAGCAGCCTAAATAAGTATATATAATATCTTATCATTATCTAGTGCATAATACAGCTCTAGATGATCATTTATAATAGCTATTTTTAAAAGAGCTTATACATTTTTGATTAGATTTAAATCTAATAAGTATAGAGACTATTTTATAACTTCTAAGTCCAGTTCCTATAATAATTCCTATATAATATATATTTAATACACTAGGGTATTATCCTATATAAAGATATTACTATTACAAAATAGCTCTAGAAGGTATTCTATATAAAGTCACTTTATAATTATTATAATTATACTACCCCTAGCAGATATGCTATTACTTATTAATAGCACTAATCTGCTATATATATTAAATCAGAATCTATCTTAAAACATCTTTTTAATGCTTTTACCTATATAGATCTTATATATATTATATACAATAAGCTACTTTATTAAGATATGCCACATTCATATCAATTTACCCCCCTTACCATATTTAATAGAGCATTTATTATTTTATAAAATATACTGCCAATCCTTAGACATATAATTTATATATTTATGTAT
>WTTZ01000095.1:0-97992 GCA_011750695.1 Penicillium sp. OUCMDZ-019 | reverse complement strand
TAATTAAAAAGAAGTGTATAAGAAGCTATTTAAGGCTATATTTATAATTAAATAAGAGGTTAATTTGGATACCGAATTTGATGTATAATTAGACACTGAATTAGGATATCCTATATAAGGGCGAATTATATGCTGAGTCATATAATGAATCCGGTAAGGTGGTAATAATCCGCTGTCAATTCGCTCCTCTGCCTCAGCCTCCATCATTTCTATGATATATCGCGTCAGGCATTTGCAGTTGATCGATTTGCTTTTTGAGATGTCAAGCGATGCCAGAATTTTATTTGTATCAATTGTTATAAATCCCCTGGTCTCTGGTGAAATGTCATCGAAGCATTTTAAACGACGGATTTGATACGACGATATCCAACAGTTCTCTTCCTCGAGGCCAGGTCCTACTACTTCTTTGTCAGCAAAATGATCGAGTCAAAGTCTCGCAGAGGGATGTTTCCCTTCAAAACAGCCATCGATTGAACCATGGCGCTTGGAGAAGTTCCTCGAGCTTTGTAAGCTGGATCATGAATGGCTGTTGGTAGCAGCGGTCTACTGGGAGAAGAGAGGAATTGAGTTCATTGGATGCAATATTCCGTCCTTTGCTTGGAAAAAGACGGATCTCATCGTGAAGAAACCTCTGGTGTCTGTTCCGGTCTTTGTCATCTGCACTCGAAATTGGATGCCTGAAATTTGTGCCAATCAGGTCGTAGGTACGAAATGCTGCCTGAGGTTTGGATGTAGACAGTGAGTGTTCAGATGCAAGACTAGGGCAGCCGCAGCTTGGAGGGCATTGGCAAGTATGACTCTGCGTGGAGGAAGCAGCTGTCTGTTGCACGTAGTCTCAACATATAGGCCGTGTAGGCAATCAGTATAAAACAGTAGGGAAAGTGCAGGTTTGGCACCGGGCGAGGTCTTTCATAGGTCTTTCCCGTTTTGGACGACGGCGTGCTTGCCACCTTCCCTCGCTGCTTCCTTCTCCCCCCCTCCTCCCCTCCTTCCTTCCTCCCTCTTCTTCTCTCTCTCTCCTCCTTCCCCTCTCCATCCACCGTTCCTTCGCTAATCCAAGTCGCTCCTTTCACCCTCTCTCGTTGTCTCTCCTTTTTCTCAACGGGACCTTCCCATTTGTTGCTTTGCTTCCTTTTCAGCCGCGCAGTGTCTTTGGAGAGAATGTTTCGTTGACGCTCATTTGGACATCTCCCACCTTCCACTGCTTTTTTGCACGCGTTCCTTCTGTTCCTGCCAAATCGACTATTTTGCCCACTACTTATCTGATTCTTTGAACATCTATTTTCTGTCATCTAATCCTCTTTGACCCCTTCAGACATAGACACTCTCTGTTATTGAAATCATCTCCTATTTTGAAGGACCATCTGCACTGTCTAGTTCGTCGAACTTCATTCTTTCATATTGTTCAATTTCTTTTCAAAAAACAAAACAACAAAAAAAAGTCCACTTTTGAAGTCATCTCAACCTTTCATCTCCCCGAGCATCCTTTCGAGCCTTCTGGCAATCGTCCCAACATGAATCGTCAACAAGACTTAGCTGTGAGACCTCTCATGATTTCTTTGCCCTCTCTTGCTATGCTAACTTTTCCGTGTGTTCGTTAGGGAGGCAAGCACCTCGGCTCCAGCCACGCACCCAATCCCCTGATGCCCTCAAAGCTGGGGAACATTCAGCCCTCGTTGAGTGCAAAAGACGACTCTTCAAACAAGGTTGGTTCATGTCATCTGAATATATTGTACATATCCGTTGCTGACGATTATCTTTCCATAGAAAATGGACCGTTCGCCTGCAACAGCCCAACCCGAGTTGCATATGTCGGGAATGGACAAAATACTGGCAAAGTTGTCCCCCAAGCCGCAACCTATTGGGAAGAGAACACCATTACCCAAAGGCTTCGTTGGAAAGACAGACGACAAGCAGCCTCTCCAGCCCTTAGACCAGCCTCGAGAGTCCCGGTCTGTCAGCAGTCCTCCTCAAGGCAGCAACAAAGACCACTCAATTTTCGAGAGGGCTGCTTCAAAACAAGCGACCAAGCTTCCTGTTCCAAGTCCCACTGTGCCTGATACAGAAACAGCGGGAAGTGGTTTCGGTGCTACTGAAATGTTTCGTTTGAAACAGGAACTCATGGCCGCCAACTCGCGTATTGCACAGCAAGAGCAAGAACTCGCAGAGACCCGTGTCATCAAACACACTATCGACCAAGCCCTCGGAACACCATCTGAAGCTGAATTTGAAGTTATTGATCGTGAAATGGTCCAACACAACGTCAGAGACCTGCAACCTGTCTTCAATGCCTCTGCCAAGGGTCCCAATCAAGACAACGATCTTTGGCTGCAGGATGATGCTACTTCGGACATTTCTGACTCATATTCGGGCAATGCGTATAGTGCAAACCGAAACTTGTGGGGTCTTCCTGCCCAGACAACATTTGGTATCCAGGGCCCAGAGAAAGGTTACCAAGTCGGATCCCCGGTAGTCCAAGGCGTCCAGGATACTACCGTCCATCCATGGTCGGCTTTGAGTAATGCCTCTGGTATGAATGCACCAGGCGTTCCACAACAGCATCGAGTCTTCTCCGGACCGTCTGCTACACTCGACGGAAGATACGCTGGTGAGCATCCTTACATGAGTGGTATTAATCTTGGTCCACGGCGCTCCGTTTCACAAATCAATCGAGCACCTGCCTATTTCCAATCAGTGCCTTCCCCCAGCTGGGCAACATTGAATAATGCAGTAGGCAGCAACGTCGCTACCAAGGCTCCCCTCAGCCCGGCTTTCAATGCTTATCAGCAGGTTGGACTTTACCCAATGCCTCAGTATCAGCCGCGTCCTATAGGCACCCCTCTCTCTCCTACGGCGGCAGAATTCACCTCCAATAGCTCAGCTATCAGTCCTTGGAACGGAGCAACTGTATGTGAATTTCAATCTATTCTCACTGTCATTTTGCAAAGTACTAATGCATCATAGCCTGGAGGAACATCAACTCCAACGTACGTCACGCCAATGGAGCCCTTGAACTATCGCCGCCTGCTTGACAAGAACGTTTCCTGCGACTGGAAGTATATCGTTGACAAAATTGTCAGCAACAGCGATCAGCAGGCTTCCATCTTCCTCCAGCAGAAACTCAAGGTCGGCACGGCAGAACAGAAATACGATATCATAGAAGCTATCGTAAACCAAGCTTACCCTCTCATGATCAATCGCTTTGGCAACTTCCTGGTCCAACGCTGCTTTGAACATGGGACTCCAGACCAGGTCATTGAAATTGCTAATTCTATCAAAGGTAATACCCTCAGTCTCAGCATGGACGCATTTGGATGCCATGTCATCCAGAAAGCATTTGATTGTGTACCCGAAGAACACAAAGCGATGATGGTTCACGAACTGCTACGACGCATCCCAGAAACCGTAATCCATCGCTACGCATGTCATGTTTGGCAGAAGCTTTTCGAGTTGAGATGGAATAACGAACCGCCTCAGATCATGACGAAGGTGAACGAGGCACTCCGCGGAATGTGGCACGAGGTAGCATTGGGAGAGACCGGTAGTCTGGTTGTCCAGAACATCTTTGAAAACTGCGTTGAAGATGAGAAGGTACGTTCCATCCGCAACACTCTCCGCTTGACATAGCACATACTTACCATCTCACAGCGCCCTGCTATCGAAGAAGTCCTGGCCAATATCGACCTCCTTTCCCATGGTCAATTTGGAAATTGGTGCATTCAACACATTTGTGAGCATGGCGCTCCTCGCGACAAGAACCGTGCAATCGAACACATACTCCTTTGGTCTGCGGATTACAGCATGGATCAGTTTGCTTCGAAAGTTGTAGAAAAGTGTTTGAAAATTGGGGGGTCGGAGTTTCTGGATCGCTACCTGGCACGTGTTTGCACTGGTCGTGCAGACCGGCCTCGCATGCCTCTGATTGACAGTGAGTGGAAAATCTAATCTTGTTCTGCAGCGAGCTGGCTAATATGACAAAGTTGCGGGAGATCAGTATGGCAACTATTTGATTCAATGGATTCTGGTCAACGCTGCAGCCCACCAGCGCGACTTGGTAGGCAGCCATATCAGGTAAGGCGTTCTGAATCACCATGCACATTCTTGACGTTCCGCTGACAGCACATCTTGCAGAAAACACATGGTATCTCTGCGTGGCTCCAAGTTCGGCTCTCGTGTGGCTATGCTCTGCTGTAATCCGTCCCTAGCAACTCGACCCGGTCCCGGGGCAGGCGTTCAGGTGAGCAGATTTGCGGGTGCAAACGAAGATCGGTTGCAAGTTGTTAATAACTCTGGAACTCGATTCAACCGTGGCAGCCAATGGACTCAGAACTATCCTCCATTCCGTTGAAGTTTCGACATTAGTCATCCCTGATGATTATCTGGTCAGGGTGATGTCGGCCAGATCTGCTGCTATGCATCATTACTCGCCAAATTCTTATGCAAACTTCTTTCCATTCGTTTAAATCTGAAACACAGAAGATGTTGCTTTCGACCTTTCGTCTTTTAGCGTCCCATCTTTCTGTTGGATTCCAAAGGAAAACGATCGTTTCTTATGTTCAGCATCAAAACTCTGTCTTACATTTTTGTTTTAGACGCCACTTCGACCTGGGGATCATCAATATCTTATAAACCAGCACATATCCGAAGATACATAAGTTCAAGTCCGGGCAGGACGATATCAACTTCGTGGGCATATCGAGGGCTTTGGTTTACTGTGGCATTTCTTTGTTGTTTGCACCTTTTTCTTTTTCAAAATCTTTCATTTTGCCTTGTATCAAGTGTATCAACGCGGTTACCAGCCATCTTGCTTTCAGGCGATATCAAGACTTGCTTTCCTGGCGTGTTCTGATAATCCACTGGGCACTTGTCTAGCTCTTCTCGACATTGTAGAGCGACTTAGGTAGTTTATTTTGCAGATGTATGATACAATAAATTGCATGACTTAAGGAAACAATCAGATCTCTAATGCAGTATTGATCGAAAGTGGTGTCTTATATGCCAGTAGAGCGATCATCTATTACTTATCGTCAACCACCTCATTTTTCTCCCAAGGCTTTCGCCTTCGAGCCTCTGTGCTAGGTTTATCGTGGCCTGCTAAGACTGTATCTGGAATTTCCTCGATGCCCGGAATTGGCTGGTTGTTGGTGATAAGTTCCACGATATGCGCGAATGAGGTTGGATAGGCCGGTTCTATTGATTTTGGAGATTTCTCATCGAGTGTTGCTGACGACGATGCTACCGCTGCGTTTTTATCATTGCTGGTGGTTGTGCCGGTAGAAAGTTTTTGTCCATTTTCTATAAGCCAGTTTTTATATGCGTTGAACTCTATAGATGGGCTGATATTGCGTTTTCTACTTTGGGCATTAGGGAAGTGTTGGTTTCAGCGATTGATGGACTAGCTACTGACCTGGAAATATAAAAGCATTTCGCTTGCATGATAACATCGTCTCCATCGTTGAGCAGCTCGGTATCCGATGCTGGAGTCCCGGGATGGCCCAGGATTGTCCCTAGGCCTTTGCGGAATTCTAGATCGGATGCAAAATCGTATGTGGATATGTATTCGTATGTGCTCGTTGTGGTGGTGTCTTGGGAGGAGGAAGTCGGATCAGCCTCGGTTGATTGAGAGGGAGCGGACATTTTGCGAAGGTAGTAATTCCGTGTTGTTGTATTTGCAGATAGAATGTATGATTTGATGCTCGTTTTTGAATTTTATAGAAAGGTACGTTGTTAAAATATGGTTTGAAGTGGATGTTGATGCATGTGACTGTGGGGGGAGCTTCCGATGCGGGGATCCGATGTTTTTGGCCAACGTATCTTGCATTATTTGGGGCGTTAGGCGTGGACAAATTTTCGCGATAAGAAGGTATACATCCAAGTTCGTTACTTGTTCTTTATACTCTTTGAAAGAACATTCTAGTTTTGGTAATGGTGTTGAAAGATCACAACAATGAGCACTCCATCATCAGCCTCCCCTCCCACATTCGACATAACCCCATCAACACTACTACAACGCGCAGAAAGTGCTGTGAATCGACTACGAAGCGACGCAACTCATTTAGTAGAGTCGGTTTCTCCTCAACAGGCAACTTTTGAGAATGTGATACGCCCACTAGCCGAGATTGACAATGATGTCAAATCAAGTGTCCAATACATGGCGCTCTTTCAGGCAGTTTCCCCATCTCCTGAACTTCGCAAGGCATCTTCAGTTGCTGTCAGCATTATAGATAAGGCATATTTCGCCTTATTTCAGCATGAAGGTCTTTTTGCCCTGGTCGATGCAGCACATGGAAATTCCTCACGTTCACAAGAGGATGTGAGAGATGAGGAAGATAGACAACTTCTTCACAGGTTCCATATAATGTTTGTGGACAATGGCATCAAATTGACTGGCTCAGCTCGCGAGCGCTATATTTGGATTTCACGCCGCTTGATTGACCTCCGGGTAGCCTTTATGGAGAATCTGAGTAACGACCCAGGGTATGTTTGCAAGGCTGAACATGAACTAGAGGGTGTACCTTTGGATACACTGGAGCTTGATACAGATTATCCAAGTGCACTTTTTCGAATATCTCTCGCAAAACCCAGTGTTAACTCCATATTGGCTAATTGCCGTAATCCAGATACTCGTACAGAGATCTTTCTCAAGAGCCAGACATTATACCAGGAAAAGAATGTGCCTATTTTCCGCGAAATTATAAATTTGCGAGACGAGGCCGCACGGTTGCTAGGATTTCCTTCATTTGCGACCCAGAAGTTGAGGCAGCAGCTTATTGGATCGCCCGATAGAGTCTACAGTCTGCTAGATCAACTTGACCTCGCTCTGCAGCCGATGGCACAGCAGGAGTTGCAGGTATTGCAGAAAGTATTAGGGAAGCCACCGCGTCTTTCGGACTTTGATTTTCAGCACAACCAAATATTAAAGGAGAAATATCACGTTGATCAGGAACTGGTTGCGGAATATTTTCCGGCACAAATCACTATAAGACGTATGCTGAATATTTTCGAGACGCTGTTTGCATTGGCAATTATAGAGCTTGATAACTTGGCCCAAATCTGCAAATGGCATCCTGATGTGACGGCGTATGAAGTATGGGAGGCAGATAAATCCGTCTTCGTCGGGTATCTCTACATCGATATCTATCCCCGTCCGGGGAAGTATAACCATGCGGCCAACTTTAACATTTACCCTGTAAGTAAGCCTCAGCCTTAATCTTTGATATGCTGCGTACCTAACGACTTGAATTGGCAAGAGCTATGTTGGCAGAGACGGAAAGCGAACGTCTGTTGCCTCAGCTCTAGTATGTAACGTCTCCAGGAACTCTAATGACCAGGGCCCTCTGCTTCGTCATCGAGAAGTGATTACAATATTTCATGAGCTAGGCCATGGTTAGTTACCATACCTCAGTCATTGCATTTTATATTTGTATGCGCTGAATAGAATTGCAGGACTACATGATCTCTTAGGAAAATCGAAGTATGCAATGTTTCATGGGCATCGAACTGTTTCAGATTTCTCTGAGGCCCCCAGTCAGCTACTAGAGTACTGGTGTTGGGTTCCTGAGTGTCTTAAACAACTAAGTTGTCATTATTCCTACCTTTCTCCCAAGTATCTCCAGCATTGGAAGACGACAAAGGCTGGGAAAGATGTTCTGCAGCCTCCAATGGAAATTCCAGATGAGATTATCCACAATCTTGTGGCTGCTAAGCAGCTGAATCAGGGCATTCTTACTCTAAGACAGGTAGCATTTAGCAAGTTTGATATGCAAATCCACAATCCAGCCTCCCATGATGAGATTGAAGAGATCGACTTGTCGAAGTTGTACAACTTGCTACTTCAAGATATGACTGGACTTCAAGGGCCGCAGGATGGATTGAATTGGGGCAGTGGCTATGCCACCTCTTCCCACTACATATGGGGCCAAGAGGCCAATTACTACTCCTATTTATTGTACGTTTCCTTTGCCATACCCATAAATAAGCATGTACTAACTTCTCTCATCTCAGCACCCGCATGCTAGCTGCGGACATGTGGTATACGCATTTTCAGTCCGCTCCCTTGAATCAAGATGCTGGTTTAAAATATCGAAAAATGATCTTGGATTATGGTGGAAGTCGGGATGAATGGAAACTACTCGCAAGCTTTCTTGGAAGAGATCCCACTATTCAGGCATATCTTAAAGACATTGGAGCGATCACCGGTGAAAACAAAGGCGAAGAGAATATATTTGACAGGTTTTGAAATCACGCACCCTAAAACCCATTTTACAAGACTTGCTTGGACCATCCAAAGAATGCATGTAGTTTCTCAGCTAGAAAAACTCGTCCATGAAATACGCTCCGCACATCCGTGGCTACCTGTTCAAGTAACACGTTGGGCATATACATATATCCACATGCACTAGACACTTTGCTGTGAGGTAACCTGTAAAATCATGCCCCGTCCAACCCGGAGTATAATTCCACACCCCATTCCTGACTTGGGTTATTGAACCTATGTTTTTGATCGCGAGCATCAATTATTTGTATTTCCTCCGCTGTAAGACGGACATGCTGCGCTTGGAGATTTTCTGACACTCTAGCAACATGCTCGCTCTTTGGAATCACACACAATACGATGCATTCCCCAGGCCAATACAAGCTGAGCAACGCTGATACCCTTTCTATCCGCCAATGAGACCAATAATGGGTCCTGTAGCATTGGGGTCTCTGAAGAATGGTATATAGGGTTCATGTTTCCCAGTGGCGAATACGCAATGACTCGGATGCCATGCTGGAGGTTCCATTTCAGGAAATCTGACTGTTGCAGATATGGATGAGTCTCAAACTCATGGACTGTCGGTTGAATATGTGCATGACTTCGAATTTGCTGGAGCTGAGCCTTGCTTAAATTGCAAACTCCGATTTGCCGTACGATTCCTTCACGCACTAACTCCTCCATAGCAAACCATGTCTGGAGAAGGCTAGAATGGGGATCGACGACTATCTCGCGGACAGTATCTGGATAGAGCGCTACTGGCCAGTGCATGAGGTACAAGTCAAGGTAGCTCAATCCAAGGTCTTCAAGCCAACTATGTTGACATGCATGTGACTGTGGGGGGAAAGCCTCCGATGCGGGGATCCTGCCGTAGATCCGTTGTTTTTGAGTTTCAACCTTCCACTTCATCTGTCTAGCATCGCCTTCGTCCACCTCATTTGTAATGTACATTGTACATCCTCAGCGATTTGAATCTCCAATTGTTTCAAATTGGACTCTGGTGAAATGCCCCAGCCATCCATGTCTCACTTACGGCAATGCTGCGCTTGCAGTGGCCCTTTTGGGCACGGCAGTGCACTGTTTGTATGTGATTCCTCACGCAGCTCTTCTTTCTTCTAGATATTCTTTTGTCTAGGTTTCCTTTCTGTCTAGATTTAATGTCTGTCTAGAATTCCTCCCCTTCTAGATTTTCTTTCCTTCTACATATCACCAATATGAGCTGTTTTGGAGTCTCAGGCATTGCTTCCGTACTACTGCTCTAAAAAACTCAATCACGAAGACAAGTTGAACATAGTGGAATCGCCGCTATGACACAAGGATTTTTCAGCAACCTCAAGCAGAAGCTGGCTGCCATGAAACACAGCTTTTGTAACAAACTCAGGCAGAAGCTTTTCCGTTCGAAAGCGACAGTTCAGCCCACAGATGCCGACTCGCAAGCAATCTCTCTTGTCAACGCCGGCGGACTCACTTCTGATAACCATAATCATGTCGCAAATCCCGAAGAGAGCTCTCTTGTTAACACCGACGGACTCCCCTCTGATAATCATAATCATGCTGCAAATGCCGAAGAGGGTTCTCCTGTTGACACCGGCGGACTCCCCTCTGATAATCACCATCATGTCGCAAATGCCGAAGAGAGCTCTCCTGTTCACACGGGGGAGGTACTCCCCTCTGATGATAACCAGCTCGCAAATGCCAACTCCGAAGAGAACGCCCCTGTTGATACTGGGGTACCACCCTCTGGTAACGAGTCAGAAACATCACAGACAGAGAATATTGGACCGCGAGACTTGTGGCACGTTGCGTATTGCAAGCTTGACGAGAGCGACCGGAATATTTTATCTCGTGTTCAACTCGGCGACAACAACTCTGGGAGTCCTCCCCAATCAATGGAGATATTGGACTCAGTAATCAAGCTGATAAAAGAGCAATATGAGAAGCGCAAAAACGAGAAATCTAACATACGAGAGGCTGCTCACAAAATACTGAATACAGCGTTGTCCTTCAAGGACCTAATCAGCGGAGTGGCTGCTTTCGATCCCACGCGTCACGCATCAAGTGCTTGGACGATAGTGTCTTTTGGACTCACGGTATGTAAATTTAACTTAATGCCAGCGAAAGCATTGTAACTGATGTATTGACTGTGGTGCAGATGATTCAAAACAGCAAGGAATTACGAGATGCTCTGTTTCAATCTTCGGAGTTCTTAGCAGATACCCTTGCTCGGTATGCTTACATTGAGAAAATGTTTTATCATGAGAATAATTCCGAAACGAAAAACCAATTGGAAAATTCTATTGTCCGTGTCTACACAGCTATATTTCAATACGCAGTGGAAGTATGGACTGTTAAAGAGGCCAGCATGGGAAAGCAGATACTCAAGAGTGTTACAGCCCTCACCGATCAACCGCTTACGAAATTGAAGTCTTCTATCAACGATGAGGAGCAGTACTTACAAAAATGGGTCCAAATACACGAGTATCTTCGGCATGAAAAGGAAGCGGAGGATATCCTGACTGCCATTGATGAGTTGTTGGCATCTACCCAAGATCTCCACCACAAATTCGACCGATCTAAATTGTTCATTGCGGAAGGAGCCTCCTTTGACTCATATATGAATCAACATGAAGATGTATGTCTTCCGGGAACAAGAGCCGAGCTTCTCCAGCAGATTACAGAATGGGCAGAGTCACCGGACGGGAAATGCATATACTGGTTAAAGGGCATGGCCGGAACAGGAAAAAGTACAATTTCTAGGACGATTGCCAGGGATTTTCAGAAGAATGGGCTATTAGGAGCGAGCTTTTTCTTCAAAAGAGGCGAAGCAGATCGCAGTAATGCGAAAAGATTATTTTCAACAATTGCGGATCAGTTAATCACCACCATTCCACGGCTTATACCTGAGGTCACCAAGGCAATTGAGAATGATCCCAGTATTTCAGCAAAGTCGCTCAAGGAACAGTTTGACAATCTTTTACTCCGGCCACTACTCAAAATACCCCAATCAGATCAGCAGACCTCAACTGTCGTATTAGTGATTGATGCGTTAGATGAGTGCGACCAGGAGGATGACATACGAGTCATAATTCATCTCCTGCCACAATTGCAAAGGTCAACCGCCGCGCGTCTTCGAATCTTATTGACAAGCAGGCCTGAATTGCCCGTCCGGTTAGGCTTCAAGGATATCGAAGATGGTGCCCACCAGGATGTGGTCCTGCAAGAAATCCCCAGGCCAGTAATAGAGCATGACATGGCTTTATTCCTTACGGACCGATTCTCCAAGATTAGGAAGGAGCGCTCTCTTCCTCCGGATTGGCCTGGAGATGACAGGATTCAGACAATACTAAACGTGGCAATTCCATTGTTCATCTTTGCAGCCACCGTATGTCGCTTCGTTGGCGACAGAAAATGGAGGCCTGAAAGGCGCCTTGAAGAGTTCCTCAGCAACCCCGTTATGACTTCCGTATCCCAGATGGATAGAATATATCGGCCAATATTAGAATATCTTCTCACTGGGCAAGACAAGTACGAGTCGGAGAAGCTTGTGCAAGAATTCCATGATATAGTCGGTGTTATTGTCCTTCTTGCTGCGCCGCTCTCTGTGAATGCTCTTTCCAAAATGCTTGACATATCCGAAGACGATATCAGCAATCGATTAGACTCATTCCACTCGGTTCTTAGTATACCAAGTGATCAACATCTACCAGTCAGGATTTTGCATTTATCCTTTCGAGACTATCTTCTCGGTGAATCTCACAAAAGGGAGGATGGCATTTCTCGATTTCGGGTAGACAAGAGCGAGAAGCATTCTCGAATAGCCCATAAATGCCTGATAATCATGCGCCACAGCTTGAAAAGGAACATCTGCAATTTGCCACGAGATGGGACGCTTCGTGTGGAGATAGATAAACCGACCATTGATCAAAATTTATCGCCAGAATTGCAATACTCTTGCCGTTATTGGGCACAGCACCTAGTGCAAGGCCAGGGCCGGGCTTCTGAAATGAATAACGTTTTTGACTTCCTTCAGGAGCATTTCCTTCATTGGCTAGAAGCGATGAGCATTATGGGGATCGTTTCAGAGGTTGTGGGCGTTATCAATTCATTACGGTCAGTCATACCGGTAAGATGATCTGTTAAAAATGTCTACACCTATGTTCGTTATTGACATATCCGATAATACAGGATGGACCAGAGTCCAAGTTATCAGAATTTCTGCGTGACGCGAAACGGTTTGCCCTCCAAAACAGACATATGGCCGACACTGCGCCACTTCAGCTTTATTGTTCTGGACTTATCTTCGCCCCGGAAATGACCATAATTAGGAGAATTTTTGAGAATGAGCGACCGCGTTGGATAGATCAACTCCCAGCTGTAGAGAAATTCTGGAATGCAGACTTACAGACCCTTGAGGGCCATTCAGAATTTGTCAACGCTGTGGCATTCTCATCGGACGGTCAATTAGTGGCATCGGGCTCTGGTGATTTAACAGTGAGGCTTTGGGATACCGCTACCGGAGTTCTACAACAAACTTTCGAGGGCCATTGGTCTGAGGTTATTGTCGTGGCAATCTCTCCAGATGGTCAACTGGTAGCCTCGAGTGGCTCCGCTGAGACAGCCAGGCTCTGGGACACAGCTACGGGAGCCACGCGACACGCTCTTGCCCATTCAGATGTGATTGAATCTGTTGCTTTCTCGCCAGATAGTCAATTAGTGGCATCTGGCTCTAAGGATAAGACAATCAAGATTTGGGATACTACGACAGGAGCTTTGCAAAAAACCCTTAAAGGCCATTCAGCCCGGGTTCGGTCAGTGGCATTTTCACCAGTTAGCCGACTACTGGTGTCCGGATCGTTCGATGGTACAGCCAAGCTCTGGGACTTTGTCACGGGAGCTCTACAATGGACAGCCAAGGGTGGCGGTAAGATTCGTTCTGTGGCATTCTCGCCAGACGGACAACTGGTAGTAACAGGTTCTACCGGCACAGCTAAGCTTTGGGATACTGTCACAGGAACCTTGCTCAAGACTTTCAAGGCCGATCTAGGTCAAACGCATTCTATACAAATTTTACCAGATGGCCGACTACTGGCAGCTGGCACTGGTGATGAAAACACTGACCTTGGTGATGACCCCGAGTTTGATATTAAGGCAATTAAACTTTGGGACTTGGCCACAGGATCTTTGCAGCAGGTTCTTGAGGGCCATTCAGGTTTAATCGGTTCCGTGGCATTTTCACCAGGGGGCCAACTACTAGCATCGGCTTCTGGAGACAGAACAATCAAAATCTGGGATCTTACTACAGAAGGCCTGAGCCAGCAGCGGACTATTAATGCCCATTCAGATTATCTTTGTGATGTGGCCTTCTCTCCTGATGGCCGAATGGTGGCATCGTGTTCTCTCGATCAAACAATTAAGCTCTGGGACCCTACTACAGGGGACGTACTAAAAACTATTGAGAACTACTCCAAAGTTAAGTCTGTAGCATTCTTTCCAGACGTCCACCTGGTAGCATTCTCGCCAGGCAGCCACCTGGTAGCATTCTCGCCAGACAGTCACCTGGTAGCGGCAACTTCTGACTTTGGAGTTAAGCTCTGGGATACTGCCACAGGAACCTTTCAGTATACTATCGAGGACGATAGAGTTCGGTATCTGGTATTCTCACCAGACGGAAAATTGATAGCGACAGGTCTTGGCACTACAGTAAACGTCTGGGATACTGCCACAGGAACCCTTCGACATACTTTTGAGGTCGATGTTCGATGTCTGGTATTCTCACCAGACAGCCAACTAATAGCGGCAGGTTCTGACAAAACAGTCAAGATTTGGAACCTTGCTAGACCATCCTTCCAACAGACTCTCCCTGGCCATTCAGGTCCAGGATACGTTTCTGCAGTTGTATTCTCACCAGATGGCCGGTTTATCGCATCATCAGGTGGTAATGACAACACGGTCAAACTTTGGGATATTACGACAGGAGCCCTGTAGCACACTTTCGAAGCCAATAAAGAAGTTAGGTACCTCGACTTCTCTAAATACACTGCCCGAGGATCCTTTAGTGTAAATCGTTGGTATGAAGGCTACAGTATCAAAATAAAACCTGAGATTCATATTGAAGATGAGTGGGTAGTGCTTCGGGGTGAAAAGATTCTTTGGCTCCCTTCTAAGTATCGAAAACATTCTTCTTCGGCATTTAAAGATGGCCTTTTTGCCATTGGCCACCCAGATGGTCGGGTTTTATTTATGGGATTTCGCCTATAGTTTGGAGTTGATGGGAGGCAGGCAGGGAATCAAATGTCGAGTGAGGATTCGGGGTGAAGGAAGCTACTTTCGGGAACAGCTGCATACATGGACTACTTGGCCGATTTTGACTAGATTTGTCAATAGAAAGTCAAAAAATACACAGATTGACAAGTATTGTGTTTGACTGGCTTCAAAGAGCCACCCCATAGATTGTTAGAATACATTGTGAGATATGCGGCTGTCATGATATTCCCACGCCATATCTCTATATCCTGATATTAACGGCATTGGGTTGACATTCGTGGCCATGGGTATATGAACGTTGATCCTCATATTTTGATTGCCCTGCTACTGTCACAATCAGATCAAGGACTCTGTGAGCCGGTTGCTTTGCAGTCCATTCATCGAGTGCTTTTGCAAAAGCGAAATGGTCAAAAGCTTCCATTCCCAAGGTAGATGCATCGTATTGATCATTGGAAATCGATTTCAGAAATTCTTATTTCATTCTGTTGAGTCGAATCCATTCAAACGGTTAGGTATAGGGATCATATGATCTTCTGTTTTTAACCATGGCAAAGGAAAACCCATAGACAGGGAAATATCATAATTTAAATATCTTCTTCCCGATGCCCACTTTCTATGTCCCCTCCATCCTCACTGTCGGGGATGACACGTCTCCGGTGAGATGGGATTTCATGATATTGCTGCTTTGACATCCAGGGCAATTATGAACAACTTCATGTGCAAAAAGATCGCAGTCTATGCAGAAATGGTTCTGGCAAGCTGAGCACTCATAGCGACTGCTGACACTGACTCCCTTCGTTTGACTTTCTGAGACGTTCCACTGGTCCTCCGGGGGCACTGAGGGAAATGCAACGCCACAGGAAAAGCAATGGGAACTGCGCAATGCCCGCTTCCACGGGACTTCGACCCAGTTGATAAGAGGGAACAGGTGGTGGTAGGAGCGGGCTAAATGAGTGGAGAGAATCAACGTGAGGCCGCAGGATGGGCATTCTGCTGGAAGACCGCAGACTTTATTCCCACACCGCGAGCACAGATACCCTCCACAGGATGGCTTCGAGTGACATGCACACAAAGACGGGAATGACTCCACTGTTCGCGACGGGAAACCCATCATCAAAAGGGCGCTGCTGGACTTTCGGTAGGAATACGATGCTGGGGGAATTGTGACCTCCATCATCAGTTCTCGGAAATGCTGCTCATTGAGAGCAACGCCATATACAGTATCATCGCCTCCGTTTGTCTTGGCGCAAAGCTCACGGCATATCGCGACTTGTGCAGCCAATCCAACGATGCCCACGCGGATCTTGTCTGCAACAAGGGACTTTAGAGTCTGGTGGATATCTCCAGGGTCAGAAGAAAGGAGGGACCCAAAGATTATAAGCACCTCTCGAGTGCCATGACTAGGTGTGTGACTGGATACAGACGTAAGTTGAAAAGTCGACTGAGAAGTTTCCAAGGAAACTTACAAAAGAGCACCCCGAGCCATTTCCAACGCATTCTGTAAACTAGGAAGTCCCTTCGGATCGTCTGATCTCAAGGCATGGATTGCAGTGATATGATCTGTTGGATTGCCACTCATGTCGCTTATTCGTACAGCCAGACCATCCCGCATGCCAACAATTCCGAGTTGGGATATAGGATTCTGCTCGAAAAACTCAATGACAAACTCCTGCGCATATCGTAAAGCTAGTAGATAGCGTGTTGGCCGGATATCCTTTTCCGCCATGGATTGAGAAAGATCAAGCACTAAGATGAGATGACGGATGATTCCTCGTTGCAAAGGCGTGGTGTCCCGGAGCAGCCTATTTGTTCATAACTATTAGACGGACTGTATTCGATAGACTGACTAAAGCGCAACTCACCGTTTTCTTTTCCCAGCTTCTAACAGCCCCTCAACAGTTGAGCTGATTGTGCCATCTGCGCTTTCCACCACAGATTCCCAAGTCCTGGAGACCTCCCACGCCGCACCTCCGCGCTGCTTCTTCCGACGAGCCCGCGTCCCAGCGCCGCTCGATACGATGTGGGCATCAATGTCTTCGTCTTCGGACTGCGAGCCTACATACTCTTCGTCGGAATCGGCCATGTTGTCTCGGTGGAGAGCTCGTTCGTTAGAGATGGGTTTGCGGAAGCGCGAGAAATTTCCGGAGCTTCAACGCCGTTGGAGGAAGCTTGGACGCAAATTCGTCTGTTGATCGCGTGAGCCCGCTGCTCTCATCCAAACCAACCACGCCCGCCAGAAAAACGACGCAGCGCAGATGTTGGAGCTTACGGCCTGGAAATGTTGCAAGGCAGCTATCAGGACCGCCGTGTATGCAAGGCCGACGGTAAACGTAACCACGGCCCATAGAAATGTCCCACTCGCTGTCGTTGGCCGCTTCTATGCGACGCCCCCCTCATTTACTGCTCACTTCTCCTCCACCTCGCACAACACGGCTTTTGCTCGAAAATTTGCGCCTCGACGATTAGGCATTGGGCTTGGAACAACTGGGAAAAGATTTTGTTCTTTTGACGCGCTCACAATGGCTCACGCAGACCGCGATACGCTACCCGACGTGTATGATATGACCTCATCGAGACACCACGCCTCGTAAACACACCTTTCTTGCGCCCACGCTGATAGACCACTTGCAGAGTAAAGCCGAAACATTATGCCATTTCTCTGGCCGACCTGGAGCTTGGTGGCTCCTGGGGTTACAATGGCACGGTCAAGATCGACGCCAGCGTATCGAAGCCCACCAAAGAGGTCGTCCTGAACGTGAAGGAAATCAGCGTTGTCAAAGCGGAAATTCAAGCTGGTAATTGTCTATTCTAGCTTCTATGACATACGAAGGCTGTTACTGATCTTGAACTTTTATCTGCCAGCTTCGACTTCAGCCAAAGCCGTTGATATTTCGTACGACAAGGTATCGGAAAGGGCAACATTGTCTTTCGAGAAGGAAATAGCTCCTGGAGACGTTGTGTTGAGCATTGAATTTACTGCAACCATGAACGACGCCATGGCAGGTTTCTGCCGTTCAAAGTACAAAGCTACTGTGACGCCGGCTTCGTCCACCCCCAAGGTCGACGAGTTTCACTACATGTTGAGCACCCAGTTCGAGGCTTGTGATGCCCGGAGAGCTTTCCCATGCTTTGACGAACCGAATTTGAAGGCCACCTTTGACTTTGAGATCGAAATTCCCAAGGATTTAGTTGCCCTCAGCAACATGCCGGTCAAGTCGGAGCGTGATGGAAGTAAGGAGGGACTAACAATTGTGTCCTTTGAGCGGACGCCGGTCATGAGCACTTATGTGAGTCATAATATTCGAGTTATATGTGCTTCCCGCTAATCTTAGTACGTGTAGCTCTTGGCTTGGGCAGTTGGCGACTTTGAATATGTCGAGGCAAAGACAGAGCGCAAGTATAACGGGGCCAGCATTCCCGTTCGCGTGTACACCACAAAGGGTCTCAAAGACCGGGCTCAGTTTGCCTTGGGGTGCGCTCACAAGACCATCGACTATTTCTCAGAGCTCTTCGGAATTGATTATCCTCTTCCAAAGTCTGATCTTCTCGCCGTTCACGCCTTTGTAAGCTTGAATCCTTTCTATTTTATGAGGCATTACTGACAGATATAACAAGGCAAATGGAGCTATGGAAAACTGGGGACTGGTTACATATCGTACCACTGCAGTACTTTTCGACGAAGGTAAATCTGATTCGCAGTACAAGAATAGAATTGCCTACGTGGTTGCTCATGGTATGTCTTTTCTCCCTCTATTTAAACTATTCGAACTGTATCTAAGCTCTTTAGAACTGGCACATCAATGGTTTGGTAACCTGGTTACAATGGATTGGTGGAGTGAGCTCTGGCTCAACGAAGGCTTCGCAACATGGGTTGGTTGGCTTGCAGTTGATCACTTCTATCCAGGTACAGCATGCGCCTCTAATTTTAAGGTCCTCTGGCACTAACTTTGCATACAGAGTGGAATGTCTGGTCTCAGTTTTTGGTACGCAATGCAAAAGGTATTTTGAAGACGAGTGATGTTAATAAATTATTCAGGCTGAAGGTTTCCAACAAGCTTCTCAACTTGATGCATTGCGGGCATCGCACCCTATCGAGGTTCCCGTGAAGAATGCCCTCGAGGTGGACCAGATTTTCGACCACATCAGTTACTTGAAAGGCAGCTCTGTAATTCGCATGCTCAGCACTCATCTCGGCCAAGATACTTTTATTAAGGGTGTATCAGATTACCTGAAAGCTCATGCCTATGGTAACTACTTCTTTTCTTTCTTTTGTAAGTCATTGGCTGATAGGTTTCGCAGGCAACGCCACGACCAACGATCTTTGGTCTGCACTTAGTAAAGCATCTAACCAAGATGTCAATTCTTTCATGGTACGCTTACAGAACTGCTAGCTGGTTCTTTGCTGACGAAATATAGGATCCGTGGATTCGCAAGATTGGATACCCAGTAGTCACCGTGGCGGAAGAACCCACTCAGATTTCCGTGCGCCAGACTAGATTCCTATCATCTGGAGACGTTAAACCAGAGGAAGACGAGACCGTCTGGTGGGTTCCACTTGGCATCAAGACTGGACCCCAGCCATCCGACATCAAGCTGCATGCTCTCACCTCCAAGTCAGACACCATTCGAGATATCAACGAAGCGTTCTACAAAATAAACAAGGACCAATCTGGTTTCTATCGGACAAACTACCCACCTGAACGTCTCGCAAAGCTCGGACAGAACCTGCACTTGCTTAGCACCGAGGACAAGATTGGCCTTATTGGGGATGCCGCTGCTCTTGCTGTTTCAGGCGTAGGAACCACGCCTGCATTGCTTGCTCTGATTGAAGGGTTTTCTCAAGAGACCAGCTATCTGTGAGTTTCCCGTGATTGATTTGTTTAACAATGATCCTTATCGTTCTTTAGGGTGTGGTCTCAGATTTCGACATCCCTCGCCAATTTGCGAACTGTATTCGCGGGTAACGAGACTGTAGCGGAAGCCTTGAAAAGCTTCAAGCTGAAACTAGTCTCATCAGCTGCGGAGAAAGTCGGGTGGGAATTCCTCCCTGGAGAAGACTACCTGACGGGACAACTTCGCAAACTGCTCATCGCGATGGCCGGAGATGCAGGCCATGAAGGGTAAGATTGCTTACAACTCCTAAATAAATCGTGCATCACAGAGCTGACATGTCTAGAATTATTGCCGAGGCAAAACGCCGCTTCCAGCTTTGGGCTTCTGGTCAAGACCCAAGTGCTGTTCATTCCAACTTGCGCTCCACCATTTTCGCCCTCAATGTCTCACAAGGTGACCGGGCCGAGTTTGAGCGAGTGAAGGAGGAATTCCTCAAGACCGATTCTGTTGATGGCAAGGTGATTTGCCTGAGCTCTCTTGGCCGCACGAGGAACCCTGAGCTGGTACAAGAGTACCTGGACCTCGTCTTCTCGGACGCTGTTCCTGTCCAGGATGTGCACACCCCCGCGGCATCCCTGGCCGCCAATTCCAAAGCCCGTCACCTGCTTTGGCAATACATGAAATCCAACTGGGGCCCAGTCTCGGCGCGGCTAGGGTCTAACAACGTCGTTTTCGAGCGTTTCGTGCGACTTGGACTGGCCAAGTTCTCCGACGTCAGTGTTGCTGAGGACATCAAGAGCTTCTTCCAAGACAAGGACACGGGCGCCTATGACCGAGCTCTGGTGATTGTTGCTGATAGCATCCGGACCAATGCGCGCTACAAGGACAGAGAGGAACAGCTGCTGTTGGAATGGCTGCAGGCACATGGCTACTAATACCAGTGCTTGTTTTGATCAACTAGATTAGAATTCGGGGTAACGTTCAATCAATGATATGAATAATTGTGTATGTAGATGTAAATAAGACAAGACAAGACGATAAATATAAATATATAAATATAACAGTAGTAACGGTAGAGAGTGCATCGTCATTGGCTGCGGCGCGACAGCACGGGACCACACAGCTGTGGTCGGCTGGGTCCTGCAGGTGGCCACCCCAAACCCGTTTGGGCGCAGCACTGGAACAACCAACGGCCAACTCAACTCAACCTGAGGACGACGTGCTTCCTTTACCTGCTTGCTTACTCCCTCGCCTGTGACCCTGTGATAACCTCTCGCCCAAGCCATCACTGTCCTTGACCTCGCCATCCGCGTCTGCCTGGCCGTCTTCCCGCGTTTCCCTGCTCTCGTCTGTCGATAAAGCCAACCTCCGCCTCCTTTTCTTTGACGACCTTTCTATCTATCCACCTCGTCTTTCATTCCAGACCGCAAATCTCCTCGCCCATCATGAATCCAGAGTGGTGAGTGTCATGCCTACACATATGTGGACATTTACGATGATGCGTCTTTTCTGTTCGCTACTAACACAACTACGCTATCGTTTAGAGTACCTGTCGCCGCCTGTTCGTCAAGCGGTCGCGCTGCGATGGCTGTGCCTCTTTCCATCCTGTAACGCCCTTTTCTAATGTTCCCACTACAGATACGACTACCTCTTCAAGCTTCTCCTTATCGGAGACTCGGGTGTTGGAAAGTCCTGCCTGTTGCTTCGTTTCGCCGATGATACATACACGGAAAGCTACATCTCCACGATCGGTGTCGACTTCGTATGTGTTTCTCAACGATTATATTTTTATATTTCCTGACGACGAAAACTAATTGATGGGGATTTATTTAGAAAATTCGCACTATTGAATTAGATGGAAAGACCGTGAAGCTTCAAATCGTACGTTGTTATTTTATTTCCAGGCAGATACATACAGACAGATGACTGATTTTGCTATATAATAGTGGGATACTGCCGGTCAGGAACGTTTCCGAACAATCACATCCTCTTACTACCGCGGAGCACACGGTATCTGCGTTGTTTATGACGTGACAGACATGGACTCTTTCAACAACGTTAAGCAGTGGCTGCAAGAAATCGACCGCTACGCTACCGAGGGTGTCAACAAGCTCCTGGTCGGCAACAAGAGCGATATGGAGGACAAGAAGGTTGTTGAGTACACCGTCGCCAAGGTTTGTCCTCCGTTGCGCGTGATTGTTTTCTTTGGACATATTTATTAATCAACGTTGCTTGACAGGAATTCGCGGACAGCCTCGGAATCCCATTTTTGGAAACATCTGCCAAGAGCGCATCCAACGTCGAACAAGCATTCTTGACCATGGCCAGACAGATTAAGGAGCGAATGGGTACCGCCACCGTTAACAACAAGCCTACGGTGCAGGTTGGCCAGGGCCAAGGCGTCCAATCTGGCTCCGCTGGCGGTTGCTGCTAATTGGAATTGTCGCTGTTCTTCCGGGACTGTTATGCCTCTACGGGTCATTTCTTAAGGAGTGGAGTGCGTTATGATTGTTCGCCTTGACGAGGATGGGAATAATATCTACCTGTTTTGACTGCCGGAAACAGAATATAGATTCATTCAATCACTTCCCCGACGACGGTAGCGAAATTGGAATTTCTTTTTCTTCATTCATTCATTCATTCATTCGTCGCCGCTTCTCAACTATCTGACAACCGTCGAGGCCCATGTGTTTTGTTCCCCGCCAAACTTAACTTGCAAACGGGATGATTATATCTCGACGCCTTCATCGATCGTTGTCTGTCTGTCCCCTTTGTTTAGTCAGTCGCCATGTCTCATGTCTCTCGTCTTCAGGTCTATTTGCTCACCATCGGTTTACTCTTCATCCTTTTTTTCTTTTCCTTTTGCGTTGTGATATTTGTAATGTCAAGTTGTTGTGTAGGTTGAGACTGCTGTTTTCTTTCAATAAGGAATAATGATTTGCAAGAATGGATTTAAGAGTATAAATATGCCATGACATGACACATAATTTTGCCATCATATATGAACTGTACTATACCCCAGATCAATCAATTCGAGAGCATCTATAGCTAGCCGCAAGCTATCAATTTCGGTTAGATCTGGCTGCCTATGTATTAGCAGGTTACCGATCTATGGAGATTATGCATATCGAACAGCATAATTATGTTAATGCCCTATAGATCACATGTGCTGAGCAGCGAGTGCTGTGCTTGGGCCCAGCCAGTCGCAGTCGAGTCTCAGTCTAGCCGAGGCAGAGTGAGCAACGTCATAACCAAGGCTCGTCGTTAACCGCCGCTTCCTCGGCCTCAAGAACACCACAAAGAACTTTTATATTATCGCGGCGCTGTCTTTCACAAGGATCCTGCGTGGAGTAGCTCTCTAGCTCTCGTCTATTGTGGAATCGCTCCGACATCGCCCGCCCTGTATTAAAACCTTATCTGTGAGTCCCGACGATTAATTCCACCTGCAACGGACGCATCTCTGACTTCTCTCTGTCTTAGCAATCTACCATCCTAGCAGTACATACTACATACACAATGTCTCAAGCCCCGGTCGAGCAGCAAAAGAAGGCGGCGGCAGCATCTGCTGCTGCCCAGCAATCCGACAACATTGCGCACGCCTTGGCAGGCGCAGGAGGAGGTATCCTTTCGATGGCTTTGACGTACGGATTGTCCTAATCGCTGGAGTTATCATTGCTATACAAAGTTACAAGCCATGCTGACTAGAAGCCTACTAGATACCCCCTTATCACCTTGTCAACCCGAGCGCAGGTCGAGTCGAAACGCGCGCAAACCTCAACCCTAGATGCCGTGCGACACATTATCCAACGAGAAGGAATTAGCGGGCTATATTCCGGCTTGAACTCTGCTCTGTTTGGAATCAGCATGACAAACTTCGTCTACTACTACTGGTACGAATGGACCCGGGCCGCCTTTGAGAAGGCCGCAGTGAAGGCTGGCCGTGCTTCGAAGAAGCTCACCACGGTCGAATCAATCATCGCGGGCGCTATTGCCGGTAGCGCTACTGTGCTCCTCACAAACCCCATCTGGGTTATCAACACCAGGATGACCGCTCGGCGGTCCGAAGAGAGCGAGCAAGGGCTGCCAGGCGGCGCGCCAAAGAAGTCTAAATCTACCATCCAGACTCTTCTGGACTTGCTCAAATATGAAGGACCTAGCGCCTTGTTTGCGGGTGTTCTTCCAGCGCTGGTTTTGGTCATTAATCCAATCCTTCAGTATACTATTTTTGAACAGTTGAAGAATGTTTTGGAGCGACGACGACGAGTCACCCCAACTGATGCGTTCTACCTCGGCGCGATAGGCAAGATTCTTGCTACAAGCATCACTTACCCTTATATCACTGTGAAGAGTCGTATGCATGTTGCTAGCAAGGACGACCCGCGCCAGACTCTTAATGGAAGCTTGAAGAAGATTATCAAGGAGGAGGGATATACAGGTCTTTATAAGGGTACGTTAATTCACTGACTAGCAAGATTTCTTTTTGGTTCTCTCTAACATTACCTAGGTATCGCACCCAAGGTGACGCAAAGCGCTATCACGGCCGCCTTCCTCTTCGCTTTCAAAGACGTCCTGTATGATACCATGGTAGCTGCCAAAAGACGCGGCGCAATTCGCAAGTAAGACGAGCGAATGCAGGTCGCTTCGCACCATGATATATGTTATAGTTAGCAACCATCAAATTAGAGGGATGCTCTAATCGAATCTCTGCTGAAAAGAGATAAGAGAGCGCTCCTCAAGGTGTTACTTCCACATCAAGGTTTAGCTGAAAAACAGCAGTTGCACATGTGCATTTACAAGGCACACATATCAGAAGAATAATGCAATGTATGATTAGCATAGGAGCTGATTTGCGATATCTTTGACTCTGGAGTCGGTCAATTGGCAGGTTCGGATTGGCAGGTTGGGTTATGAGGTCAAAAGGCTGCAAATTTTATAAATAAATCACTATATATCTATCCTTGAAGTCGATAAACGGATTTTATTAAAAATAGCCCAAGCACGCGCCTTTCTGCTTGTTTGACGTCGTCCATTTAGAGAATCCATCTTGCCCAAAATGGACGCAACGCGGCTGCCCCGTGCACGTGCACCGTGACCCCGACCGCCGCGTCGCGGTTTCCCGATGACATCTCAACTATCAAATTATGCCTGAGCATATCAACTCAACTCACCCTCATCTCACTTCGCGCTCACTCCCACTCGGTTAGTATGAACCCCATCCTTTGTTGCAACACGAAACAAACAGCTCGAGACAGGTCACATTCGCCACTGATTTCTATCTCGTCTTGCCTCATTTTCGTACATGTCGCATGCCTACAGTTGACTAACGTGAGCAACTGAAATAGCAAACGCAAATGTGTAACACATTTGTTTGTCAGTCTAGGAATCGCGACTAGCACACCACGCCTTAAGTACGCCCGTCGTCGCAAACTCGAGCGCATATGGGCAGCTCAGATGAATCATCGGACGGGCAGCAGTTGCTCTCGAGATTCCAGGCCTACCGTCCTAGCACCGCTCACAGCAATACCTCGAACGCGGGCAATAATGAGCAGCAAACGCCAAAACGGCGGGGCAGGCCGAAGAAGGTGGTGCCAATAGTGAATTTGGAGGATTCAGACAACCACCAACCAGTGCAGATATCTTTGGGCATGCGCCGCCCCCGCCTCACTTCCTCCTTTCACACATTTGACGGTCCAGCCGACGCTCCTCTGCCTAGACAAAGGAGGCGCGAAACTTCCCACACATCTACCACCAAGAGGCAATCGTCAGGCGCGATGGAACCCAGAAATTCTACTGGCTCTCGTTCTCGACGATCGAGAGCCCAGGTGAGAAACTATTATTCAAACGCCCACTATTCTGGATACGTCTCTGGCTCAGACGGTGAAGATGAGAGTGGGCAACCCAAAACACAAGGTGCCCCGTCCTCGCGTCTCTTGCCACCTCCACCCGCCCCAAAATCAAAACAAAGACGCCGAGACGTGCGAGTCATATACGACTCACAAGGAGTACGTGTTTCTCGGTGCTCATTTACTCAATTCGAAGATATACCTGGTCTTCCAGAAAAGGCCCCATATTCATCAGAAAGTCATCCGTCAAACTACGCGCATCGATTTTGGAATGATTTAAAAACACCCCTTCTGCACGTCTCCTTCAGCGATGACGAGGTTTCTGCTATGATTGACCTGCTCTCCCCTTATGGGGTGGACTCATATTCCTCTGATATGTGTGCAGTAGACCAAGTCACCCACATCATCCAGCAGGTCCACAAAGATCGAGAAAGGCAGCTGGCGAAGCGAATTTCCAAAATGATTCATCTACAAAAGACCCTCGCAAAACATGGTTTTGATAATTTGGCTGCATACCAGCAAGCCCCGTTACCTGCCAATTCTCGAATACTTGGCCTAGTTGATGACATATTCCCTGGGAACAACACCACAGATCTCGATCGATCCAAGTACGTCGCAATGGCAGCCATGCTTCGTAGACGCCGAAAATCAGACATTCGTGCATTCCTCAGGGATGCAAGATTAGGGAACCTTCCAACAAGGCCTTTTTATGTCAGTGCAAGCCAAGAACGTGATGTGTCTCTAAAGAGCGGCAGAGTTCAAAAGTCAACATTTGCCCCCTTTTCACAGCGTTCACATAAAGAATACGGCTTACAGAGAAGTCATACTTGGAAAGGTGCTTCTAATGATGTGTTAAACCTCGCGTGGTCCCCTGACGGCACAAAATTTGCAGTCGGTGCAGCAGCGCAGTGTGATGAACATAATATGGTGTATAATCGCTCCAATAATCTCATATTGGGCGACATGATGCATAATTGCATTAAAGAGCTGCCAGATCATCGGGTACCATACCCTGTGGCAAACCCAAATAATACGCATTTGTACATGAGTGTCAGCGCCGTACAGTGGTATGATAACACTCTGTATACGTCCAGCTACGACAAGACTGTCAAGATTTGGGACGTTTCCTCATACACAGATGCAAATTGTATGCATACCCTTCGACACAATTCGAAAGTCGAGATCATGGCGAGATCACATTCAAATCCCAATTTATTAGCTACAGGGACAGACTCTACACTACACCTGTGGCATTTTGATGGGTTTAATGACAGCTGCCAGTCGTTGGATTTCGTTAAGCAGCGTCCACGCATGTCTAGAGATATTGGTCTATTGCCGGCCTCATTAGCATGGGGCACATCTGCTCTGACACAGAACTTGCTTGTGGCTGGCTTTGCTGGCAAAGGATACCACGAAAGTGAGGCATGCAGAGAAGGCCTATTGGCTATGTGGAAAATGACTGAAAGCTCGGTGGAGCCGCTACAATTACAGCCAAATGCTCAGAATGCGTTTGATGTAAAATTCCATCCTACCCAACCTTGGGTTGCCACTGGAACTTCTGTTCCTTCGATGGGCACAAACGGAACAGGCAAAGATATTCGATCATTGGTGCGGATATATGAGCCTTTGAATAAAACAAGATGTGCCATGGAGTTTGATTGCCCGGCACTTGACATGAACGACGTATCATTTTGTCCTATGGAACGATTTTATATCTCGGCCAGTTGCACAGATGGGATAACCTATGTGTGGGACTTTCGGAATCCATCTCATATTCTGCATCAATTACCCCATGGAAACGCTTTGAACCAATTAGATGAACAGCTTACAAGAGAACAGGCAGATGTTGGTGTGCGTGTTGCTCTTTGGGGGGATAGTGTGGACAATTTTGTTACTGGCGGCTCTGATGGCGTTCTCAGGGCATGGAATATACTTTTATCACCTGAAGATGTCCACGTCCGAGATATTGTTACCCTGGAAGATGAAGTAATGTCAGGGGCTTTCTCACCAGATAAGTCTACTTTATTAATTGGAGACGCGGCTGGTGGTATCCATATTCTGCAACCGGGCACAGAGTCAGACTGTTCTGTGGAGGAACTTGCCTACGAGCATGGTGATGACAATCTGGAGACGTCAAACGCACCATCTGACTCTGGAAAAGAAATAGGACAGATGCTGTTAAAAACAGGACAACTCATGTACCATCCAAGATATGGAATTGGTCAGGGGCCAGCATACCAAGGGCCGTATGCTGCATGGGCTCGACCAGATGGTACACCACGTGACAGAATGGGAATTACGCCTCTCCGTGAGAAAATACAAGCAGAACAGCTTGACCAACCAAGCCCTATATTACATGGTGCAGGCACTATGGCGTCTCAAGTCTTGGTTGATAGACAACGAAAGGTGGCGGAAATTCGGAACCGGGACCCCAGCATTCGCAAACGAAAACACCATGTGGAGCCTGAGCCTGAGAGGAAGCATCGGTTTACGGATATCATCGATTTATGCAGTGACGATGAAAAAGAGAACCCCAAGGAACCCGTGTGGATTGATCTCACAGGCGAACCCGACATTGAGGAAGACGAGTTCTTTTCAGCATCCGAGGGTGATTTTTCAGAGGGGTCAGATGGATCAGAGGACTATTGGTTTCCAGAGAGTTGCCATGTTGATCCGAACATTCGGGAGTCAGAATAGGTCAGGGCATGCATCTATGTATTAATGTCCAAGTCAATAGAATAGCACGGCCACAACTAGATGCGCTGGCAGAATACTATTAATTGCTAATTGCTAATAAAGAAGAAATAATGAATAAATATTATGCAGTCATTGGCCTGGCTGTGTAATGGCTGTGGCTGTGTCTCCACCAACGGCTGCCCGAGATTCCGTCATCGCCACACCCGTTCCTGGCCATCTCTTTCTATAAAACCACCTCTCCTCCAGGCACCCATAAAGATTTATCTCTCACTTCTCCTTTACGCCTTCTACAACTCACAACTTACCAGTTTATACTCAGAACTGGCCAGTTGAGTAACTTAACACACTCTATTGCGCACTCACCATGTCTTCGTTTGCCCCTCCCTCAGGCCCGCCGCCTCCGCCAGTTCCGCCAGGCTGGAAAGCCCAATACGACGATCGTTATAAGCAATGGTAATCCCCATCTCTAAGACAAACAAGATAATAACGACGAAGAGTTACTAACACGAAACAGGTTCTTCATTAACCTCAGCACCGGCGTTTCCCAATGGACGCCGCCAGAGGACCACCACCACCACGGCCCTCCCCCGCCAGGCGACGGCCCCCCACCAGCATACGACGCCGGCCCAGGCAACCCAGCCGCCGCCGCAGCAGCTCGCGACGGCAAGAAATCGCCCTTTGGCTCCAACAACCCCTACGGCGGCGGCCCCCCCGGCCAGATCGACGACGATGCCCGCCTAGCCGCGCGCCTACAAGCGGAAGAAGATGCTCGCGCTCGCAGTCGCGGCCCAGGAGACTACAACAATAGCCTACACTCGCCTGCATTACCGCCCCGACCAACATCAAGCGGTTCTTCGCGCGGCATATTCGGCGGCAGCAGCCGCCCTCCCCCGCCGCCGCCTGTTGATCCGCGAGCATCGCCATACCCGCCTCAGGGCTACCCTCCTCCGCAACCATATGGCTACCCGCCGCCACAGCCATATGGATACCCGCCGCAAGGATATGGGTATCCTCCGCCCCAGCCGGTCTATTATGCGCAGCCGGTACAGCAGGCGCCGCCAGTGGAGCAGCAGCAACAGCAGAAGCATGGTATGGGCGGTATGGGCAAGATGGCGCTGGGTGTTGGCGGTGGTCTGTTGGCGGGCGCCGTGATTACGGATTTGGTCGAGGATCATGATCAGAATGAGTATGACGCGGGTATGGATCAGGGGTATGACCAGGGCTATGATCAGGGGTTTGATCAGGGTGCTATGGATGATGGTGGTTGGTAGAGCATATCTTTTCTTTTTTTCTTCTTTTTTCTATCTTCTCTTTCTATGAACTACGTTTGCTTTCTACGACCAATACCTTTTTTGCTTCGTTTTTCTTTGGCATGATTTGCTAGTTCTTACTGCGAGCGACAGACGTATGATGCATGAATTATGACGATGCATATTCCTAGCACAGAATAAAACTATCTTTTTAAATCTTAAACCAACGTATACAAATAGTCCATCCTTCATCCAACAACGGACCCTTCTTATACATCTACACCTGTATATACAATGATATCACCTTCTCCTCGCAGCGCCAGCTTCACGCCCACTAGCAGCACCCGTCGCTCCGCCAGCCGACAAAGGTGAAGGCGCGGTCCCAGCCATCCAGCCGGCAACATCAAACCCAGAGCCTATACTAGGTCCGCCCGGCGCACTGCTCGACACCGCGGCCTGGCGAGCAGACGACAGCGGGCCGGAGCGGGATTGTTTTTCGAATTCTTCGCGCATTTCGGGGTCCACTGGATATTGTTAGTACTAGTATATAGAATGGGATGGGATGGGAAGAAAAGACGTACTGTTTTCAAGAAGCTTCGGAATACCCAGCGTAGCCACCAGGGCAAAGACGGAGAGCAGGATCATGGGGTTCTTGAAGAGATCCATGGGGGAGACTATAAAAATCAGTAATCAATTCAACCCTCTTTCTGGAAAGAAAGGGTACTCACACTTCGGCCTAACCTCATAAAACCCCCTTCTCGCAACTACATGCGCCTGCACGGTCACATCAGGGTACTCCTGGCCCTTCAACTTGGTATACCGCTCCATGCCACGATTGTCCCACTGGTTCCCGCGGAACGTCTCCCATATGCCGAGCACGCTGCCATCAGCGGCGATGTCGACTCTGTACGGCGCGAAGATGTATTCCTTGCTGCGGATGTCGAGGAGGTAGGATTCTGGGGTTCCTGAAGCTCCGAGGGATGGCAAATCGGTGAAGTGGAATTCGGAGGTGTGGGTGAGAGGTGCTGATATGATGTGCTGCTGGGATTGGGAGTGAGGGAGTGTGGTCAGCGTGGCGTGCGTGTTTGGTGGCAGCACTTGCGGGTTGGGCAGGAGGTTGCTCGGTGGGATTTGGATGGTGAGCGAGGATGCTGCTGCTGTGAGGATGGCTGAGGACAGCGCGACGAGTGTGAGGGTCTTCATTTTGGATGTTTGCTGTTTTGCAGCCGGTTCGTGGGTAGCTTGCTCGTACTGCGGTTGAAGCCTTAGAGGTCGAGGTAGAAACTGTGGAGCACGACTAGCGCCAAACTGGTTGCCTCTTTTGGACTTCAGCCACCAACACCAACCCACAGTCTGGCTCACCATGATTTGCTACCTTTTTAATTAACTTGTACTCGTATTCATTCAGCTGAACTACTTAACAGATGTCATCCTAGATTGATTCATGTACACTTTTACTTCTTCTCTTCATGCAACTATACAATATGAAAGATCATGCAGGTTATAGCTTGGCCTTTGGAGCTGATTGCTCCTCAGCAAGCTGAGCATACAAGTTATCAAGCAACGTGCGGAACTTCTTCACAATCGGGGGACGCTTTAGTTTGAGCCTGAGAGGAGTCAGTATATTTCATTCCATTTCAAGGAAGAGGCACTCACGTCGGTGTCAAAAGCTCATTATCAATGGAGAACGGCTCCACCATCAGAGAGACGTTTCGTACTCGCTCATATCCAACAAACTTGTGCTTCTTTGCAGTCTTTTCAAAGTCTTTCAGCACTGCCTTGCGAAGTCTGTCGTCGTGCAAGACGGACTTGATCTGCTCCAAGTCCGTAGGGCTGATTTCTTGCTTCAACACCTTGCTGGCAAACGGAGCAAAGAGATCCGGCTGGACTCCGAAAATACCAACCAACGAAGTCTGTGTGCTGTCGCCGTGCACATAGCCTTGGGCCAGATATGTGTGCTCCGCTAGGAAGATACCTTCCAGACGCTCTGGAGAGATATATTCACCCTGGGCCAACTTCAGGACATTCTTTCGTCGGTCAATGATCTTAAACCGACCGAGCGCATCAATGGTGCACACATCGCCAGTGCGGAACCAGCCGTCTTCGGTGAAAGAAGCAGCTGTTTCTTCTGGGTTCTTGAAATATTCACGGAAGACCGAGTTGCCACGAATCAGCAACTCTCCACGAGGGAATGGCTTGTCATCGACAGTGTATTCCATATCCGGGAGAGACGCCAGGCAGGCCTCGGTAGACACAGCAACACCACCGCAATTGCTTACGGAGCGGTCGGTCAAATTTTGCACGAGGGACATGGCGTATGTTTCCGTCAGGCCATAACCCTGCACAAAATTGGACCCCGTTGCAACTCGCATGAAGTTGTGAATAGTTGGGTCCAACGGCGCTGAACCAGATGCCATGTTCTTGACACGGTCCAGTCCCAAAGCACCAGCGACTTTCTTGGTCCAGATGCGGTCATACAGAGGATGGGTTTCAGTCGCATTGGTCGTGTCTGGGTTAGCAAGATTTGCTAGCTTGGCATTCACGACGTGTTTTGACAATGCCCCTTTGAAGCCCGGAGCATCCACGGCGGCGGCGCGAATTGCACCAGCAAAGCGCGTGTATAGCCGAGGTACCGAGACGAAACCAGTTGGCCGCAACAGCTTCATGTCATCTACCAATTCCAAAATGTCTCCATGGAAATAACCAATGCCACCGCCAGCCCAAAGAGACGCTTGTTCGATCATACGCTCGTAAATATGGGCAAGTGGGAGATACGATATACTAACGTCGCCGGGCTTACCGGTAGTAATAACCATACTGGAAGAAACGGCAGAGATGGCATTCTTATGAGTCAAAACCACACCTTTCGGGGGTCCGGTGGTGCCTGAGGTGTAGTTGATGGTGACAATGTCTTCGGCCGAAGGCGGATTATAGGGTCGACCAAGGGATGCACCGAGTTCCTCCACTTCGTCGAGGCTATAGATTGACAGATCAAGGCCGTTGGTCAAGTCGTTCAAGATGGCACGTTTCGACAAACCCGGTTGCTCGCCGGCGTCGAGAGGATCTAAGGAAACGATGAATTTGAGGAATGGCAGCCTGGGCTTCAATTTGATAAGGGCGGGAATGTGCGGAAGAGACGTGACGATGCAGGTGAGCTCGGCGTGGTTGATAATGTATTCTGTGGCATCGGGGCCGAGGACATCATAGATCGAGACGGAGAAGAGAGACTGCGAGGCACACGCCAGATCTGTGCTCGCCGTTCGGTTAGCCTTGTATTATTCTGCGGACTCCTCGGACTCGACTCCTCTTACCTGTGATCTGCCACTCCGGTCTGTTTTGGCACCAAAGTCCGACGCCGTACTTTTCGCCATCGCGGCCGTGCTTCTTGTGCAGATCCACGAGACCGACTCCCAGGTTTGCTCGTCGTTTCTGGACGGTCTGATAGTCGATCCACTGGTATGCACCGAACGACTTGGTCTTGGAGTTGTAGGGACGCACGCCGAGACAGTTGAGCTTGGGGTTTCGGTTGGCTGTATCATTATTAGTGGAGGTTTCACGTCGATGCTACACAGGGTCAATACCGCTCGACTCGAACATGTCATGTACGGTGGACACTGCCGGATCCAGCGAGACTAGCAGCTCCTTTTGCATGTTCCATGGCCGGTAGACCTGACTCCGACCTGGTGTCTCTGAGCCTGGAATTGGGACAGAGTATGGTTTGCCCTTCGGGGGCGGTTTGCGGAGCTCGTCGGCCCTGGCGGCATGCACTGGCTGCGAGAAGAACATTTTGTCCGCCAGTCACTATATGTGTATATATAGATGTGTACGAGGGTATATAAGTGTGAGTGGGTGTATATATAGAGGTATCAGCCAGCACAGGACAGATCAGAGGAAGTGCAACGAGGTAAGCCGGGGATGTAACTTCCCCGTGTTTAACTAAGCTAAGCATGTGCCAAATCCGCTCCCGCTCAAGCGCCGACAGCGGGGCCGAATGCTGCCTCGGCTCTTGCCGCAAACGGAATAGTCAGGGTCTGTTCGGCATAACTTTATGCATTATTCTCTTTGTCTTGATACATATTCACGTTCAATTCATTCAATTACATATACCATATACGCTACTATACATATTACACACTCACTAGAATATCAGCTACCATATCTTCCGCCAGAACGACGTCGACTCCGCTGCCTCGTACACGCCATTGTCCGGCTCTGTGCGCCCAGTGTCCAGGTCTGCCTCGATCGGCCGCACAAACCGCGTGCGGTAGACAATCTTGTGCCCAAAGTACAGCACAGCGAACAGAATCAGACTAATATACGAAACAAAGAACCCCGACACGCTAAATGTCGGAATCCACGCCGTGAATCCCTGCGTGAGAATAATGAGCACGTTGAAAAACAGCCCGTACCAGGCAAAGTACGGCTGCCACATGGCCTTGTAAGGGAGCAGGTCGCGTGAGATGTTGCGGGCTTTCAGCGCGCGCATAAACGCAATGTGGCATCCGTTCAGCGACGACCAGCTGATGAATCCGGCAACACTGGAGATGTTGACGAACCAGTTGAACACGGTGCTGCCGTTGTTGGACAGGTTGAGGAACGCCAGCAGGCCGATAGCCGAGGTGAAGATGACCCCGTAATAGGGCACACCCTTGGCCGAAGTCATCCTGAATATTCTCGGAGCGAAGCCCTCCTGCGCTAGACCAATGAGAATACGGCTTCCACTGTAGACGTTGGAGTTGGCCGCAGAAAGAACCACAGTCAACAGAACCCCGTTGATGATGCCGGGCAAGACCTTGACTCCAGCGAGATCTGCCGCGATGACAAAGGGCGATGCAGACGCGTCTGATGCCCCGGAGAGCAACTGCTTGTTGGTGTAAGGCACCAACAAGCCGATGAAGAAGATGGTGAGCACGAAAAAGAGCAGAATCCGGTAAAAGGTCTTGCGGATAGCAGAAGGCATGGTCTTGCGCGGGTTCTCGCATTCACCAACTGCAATGCCGACCAATTCTGTGCCCTGGTACGAGAATCCAGCTTGAATCAGCACCGCCCAGAATCCGACAAACTTGGCTTTCGCTCCCGTGGAATCGAGCAGATAGGGCGCAAAGGCGCCTGGGTTGCCCCAGGTATGGAACCCCAGATAACCCTGCTGTCCCGCACCAGCATCAATGCAGATGGCGAAAATCATAAACCCGACAATGGTGATGATCTTGACGGAAGAAAGCCAAAACTCGAGTTCTCCATAAAACCCAACGGGCAGCATATTGAGGCAAGTGATGACGACCCAGAAGACGCCGATGAATACACCGATGGAAATGGACTTGTCCCAGTATTGGATAATCAGACCAGTCGCCGTCAGCTCGAGGGCGTATGTGATGGCCCATGAAAACCAGTAAATCCAGCCCATGGCAAAACCCAGACTCGGGTCGACGAAGCGTGCGGCGTACGAGGTGAAGGCACCGGGGATGGGGATGTAGGTAGCCATTTCTCCGAGCGAGGTCATGACCGAGTAGACGATTGTTCCGACGAAGAGGTATGCGATGAGGGCGCCTGCAGGGCCCGACTCTGCGATGGCAGTTCCACTACCAATAAACAAGCCAGTTCCGATCGTGCCACCTATAGGAAAACCATGAGCTTCTAATCGGCCAAAAAGGCAAGGAAAGGAAGAAATATACCAATTGCGATCATCTGCAAGTGTCTACTCTTCAGCTTCCGCTTCAGATCAGGCACTGGCAGAGACTCCCTGTTCGCGCCATACTTTTCAACGTCGTTCATGTCGGTATATTTCTGCTCCTCGAGCCGAGGGCTCACGACGGGCTGTTCGTTGGCGAAGACGACTTTATCATTATAATTATTGTGCTCGTTGGCGGAACCGGCCTTGTCTGCGGCGTCCATCGTATACTATCTCGACACTGTAGGCCGTAGTATAAAAGACTGAACTGCACGCAGTTCTATATTATATTGAACTATTCTGAAGAAATAACAGAAGAAAATAAAATAAACCGCGCGAACCCCCCTCTTTAATACTATTACACATAATAATCGTCTCCCAAGAAAAAATGTGCACGCAAATTTGCGGTACCGTACCCACTTGCCACGGCTTTTTGCCTCTCAGTGCTCGACTTCGGGCTCGCCGCGATCGTCCATGAGGTAAAAAAAATTCTACGGTGGACCCCAAGCCTTGGGTAGCCATGGCAGGCCGCTGTCAAAACGAATGCATTTGCGATAGTGACTGTATGGAATGTGTCATCGTCGTGATTCAGATGGGTTTTTGAGAGTACAAATGCTGGTTGGATCTGGGGGTCTATGCCGTTTGGTGGCTAGTTAGGGCATGCTAATTAGGTAATATTTTGGTGTTCAGCACGTTTCTGGCTTTAGCTTAACTTAGAACTGTGATTGTATTCTTAGTGCATGCTATGTATGTAGTATATAATTATGACTCATATCTAGATGTCCTTGACGAATCCAACTTCTACAACACGATCTGCCTGTACGTCCAGGTGCTGTACTTTATTGCTGGTGACCTCGCGGCCATATAGGAACAGCATCAACACCACTTTCTTGAAAATGTTTGTCCCGCTCGCGATTCGGAGATGCTCCTTGCCCACGATGTATATCACCTGAGACTTGAACGCGTGCTGCACGGCATCTACTCCTACCTCACTTCCTGAAGCAGATGACTCCTTGTCCAGGAATTCCCGTAGCAAATCGAGCACAAGAACACCTAGGTCAGGCGCAATGACTTGGTCCGTATATCCGTGTCGCACGATGAGTCGGAAGGTATTCGGAATAGCCTGCTGCTTGCCAGTGCTGCCAGTTTCGTAGGTGAAGCAGCGGGTTATTGTATATCTTTCATTCGGGGGCACGGTAGGCACAGAGAGAGCCCTCAAATGGAAAAACACAGAAACATCCGGAGCAGCGCCAAACTTCTGCAGAAAGTGAAGGAATACCGGAGGCGTAGTGCTCGACAGTCCGGCCTTGTCGAAGAAGATACCGAGACCGCTGATGCGGACAATATTGGAATTAGAAGCGCCAAATTCCGGATGCAAAGACAGCTGGCCTTGGTCTAGTACAGTCGTTCGCGAAAGCGGGACATTGTCTGATTCCTCTGCGAGCCATTGCTGCTCTTTACCGAAACGCCAGAGCATGAAGAGTAGCGTTAGGGCTACGGCTATCATGAGCGTGACCCATGCGCCGTGCGGGACCTTGCTGAGCGCGGCGGACAGGAACATGCCGTCCCAGAGCGCGAAGATGATGAAGATCGGGAAGACGAGGTAGATAGGCATTCGCCAGACGACGATGGCAACGACTGTGACCATGCAGGTGGTCAGGAAGGAGACGAGGATGACGCATGATCCGTATGCTTCGCCTAGAGCGGTGGTCTGAGTTGTCAGTTTCGATGTCTACTTGATTAGGCGGTGTTCTTACATTGGTATAAACAGCAGTCACGATGACTGTCCCAATCATCATAATCCAGTTGGCAAGCGGGATATACACTTGACCGTGAAACTTCTGCGAGGTATGCTTGATGTCGACCTGAGGGAAGTAAGAGAGTTTCATAATTTGGGATAGAAGCTGTAAATGTCAGATAAATGTGTGGAAATGCAAGGATAGACTGCATACCTGAAAACAGCCGGTGATAACAGCCTGGCTGGCAACGATGCAGGCAAGGATGGCCACTATCAAACTCGGCCAGATCATGCCCGGGGGAACAGTCAGGTAGAACGGGTTCGCATAAACAGACGGATCGACCATCATACGAGCGGCTTGTCCGATATACTACGACAGTCAATCAATATAATAATTATAACGAGTGCACATAACCTACCGAAAGAAGCAGACAAGGATACACAAAACACAGCCAGGAGATCTGCACAGCCCTATGCATTATCAGCTTGGTCAGACAACAAGATAAAAACAGACAAACCTTTTAGAGAAAGCACCCAGGTCCGCAAAGAGAGTCTCAACTCCGGTAAACGCAAGCAAAATCCCGCCCAACTGAAGCCAACCGGCGTGTCCATTCCGGACGAGAAAGTTGCCTGCGAAATATGGTGAAAAGGCCTTGAAGACTGATGCATCGTAGCGGGCGACGTTCTACATATATATCAGTATATAGTTCCGAAAGCAGGAGTTTGAATGATCTTACATAAATCCCAAAACTCATATTGAATAGCAGCCAGAGAATGACGATTGGCGCAAAGCAGTTTGCGAGTTTCCCGGTTCCGAACGGCTGGATTGCGAAGACGAGCACTATAATTGCGCACGAGACGCCGACGACGGTAGAGCTGGTGATGTTTGGGTTTACGACGGTGATTCTATTCAATTGTTAGTCACCTGAATCAAGCCAGTGCATGGGTAATAAAATACCCTTGGATTGCCCCCAGAAGCGACTGGGCCGGGGTCAGGATGCCATCTGATTGTATCAGTCAGCGATGATTACACATACTCGAGGATGTTTCTTACCAGCGAGTAAAAGCGCTACGCCAAAAACCCCTACAACCTTGAAGATTGCTCCGACTATGACACTCCGCTCCATCCCAGAACGGATCCAAAGATTGGGCTTTGGCATGTCCTGGTCAGGGTATCTTTGTATACGAACCAACTTGCGCTGTCGGGGGTCACGCTGGATCAGGTTCGCCTATCAAATATCAGTAAGTAGTCTTCCTTACTCTAATCTCCGGTCAAGCTTACATATCGAGAAATAAGCGAATACAATGCAAAGGTACCGCCTTCGCCTTCATCGTCGGCATTCAGCGTGATAAGGGCGTATTTGACAGTGACCATGATAGTCAACGCCCAAATAATCAGAGACAGAGCTCCGAGCACATCTGCCTGGCTAGGATTGTCGCTGAAGGTCGACGAATACACGTATAGGGGACTTGTGCCGATGTCACCGTAAATAACTCCGAGGGATTGGTAGGAAAGCCTATATCGTATATCAGAAATCAATTGGCTTCATGTCATGTGTTGGACATACCATGCTAGCTGCCATCCGGTGAAAACCTGCGCAGTACATCGTTATTATTTAGCCATACAAGTAGAAATAAAATGACAATAAGAGTGAAATCGCACCTGCTTCTTGTGGAAATCCCTCTCGTCATCAACACCATCATCTTTCTCATCCTCTAGCACGATCTCAACATCAACCGCCTTCTCCTGGGCCGTGGATCTGCGATGAAAAGCTTTCCCTCTTGCTGAGAACACGCCGCCACCAGCAGAAGGCATGTAAAGTTGATCGACCTGGTCGGTTGCCTCGTTCTGTGTTGCCATTCCTTTCTTCAGTCTTTAGCCCTCAGATGCGACCAGAAAAATGATTGAATGACTCTGTCCGACATCCTCAAACATGGCAGAGACATGCTAATATATTTTTCTGTCTATCTTCAAATTGAGCACCGATCGTGACATTGGCTGTGGATAGATAGATAGACACTTCAGTAAAAATCCCTCACCCATAACACCAACGAAGGGCCACGAAAAATCGCTCAAGTGCACTGTTGACATAGCTCCATGCTAAACTGTAAAAATACGAAGTAGGAACCCTTCCACATGGCTATGCAAATAGTACCAAGGTATGGCTTAATGCACACGTGCGCGATGGCAGTCGCGGCTGACTGGGAACTTTTGCGCGAGGGAATTGTTTGGGCGAATCCTTACGCATTGTATCCCGCGTGGCATTCGACGTTATCTGGATCGTTATCTAGATATTACTTAGTTATATTTGCTAATTCAAAATAAAAATGTTTATATAAGAATTATAGTAGGGATTTTGATTCTGCTATGTGAAATAGATACGTCTATGATTAACGTTGCAGAAGCCCTAGCCCTAACCCTATTTCTTCCAATCTTGGTCCCATCAACTATCTCTTCTTTGTCCTTAGATACTTTTAATGTGTCAACATTACAAGTATTGGAATAGACAATCAAAAAACACGGTACGACATGCATCACTGTCACATCCAACAGTAACTTCCTGCATTTAATATGTTTTACTCAAGTACACCCTCGTCAGTTCGAAAACAGCCAACGAGCCGCCTCTAACTCATCTTGTAATGCTATTTCCGTAATTATCAGGGGCGATTTTCTGGCAGACTCTGCCATTATTTTTCGCTCTTCTTCCTCCACTGATTTCCAGTCGATGTGGGAGAACCTTTCTCTCATCTCATTGAACTCGTCTAGTTGGTCCAGCCTTAACAAACACCTTCCCCGGCAGCGAATGGCGGGATCACGCATTTTCATTTGTTCTGAGGAATGTGCATCTGTAAGGGCTTTATAAATTTGAAAAAAGAGGTCGCCAGATGATGAATAAGAGCCCACGCGATAGTAGTGACCTGCGAGGCGTTGCTTTGTTTCCAAAAGTTCAGAATCCGAGGCGCCGCATAAGCTCTCTCGAATCCGGATACCTTCCTCAACAGTAGCGGCTAGGCTAGGAGATTTCTCCTTGAGTGAAATCGTCAGTTCACCAGTCATTATCTGGACCTTTGCCCAAGAGATATTAGATCCAACCTGGCCATCTGATTCTGAACTGTCGTCGCCCTCCTCAAACATCAATTTGGACAAAGCTTCTTCAGTCCAAACTATGCCAAGTGCCGGGGGACTCGCTTTGAATGATTTCAATGCATCGAAGAGTGTTGGGCGTTTTTGGAGATAATTAATAGGACTAGAAGTAGAAGATCGCTCACTTGGAGGAACAAAATGCCTGAAGGAAAGACACAATTTCTTATATATCTCGTAGAAAGAATAAAACGTTAAGTCAAGGTAGTTTAGATATAGTTGAGCCGTAATTGCGACTGTAATATGTAATGCCAGGGTGTCCTCAATATGACCCGAGTCTGTTGAGGGCCGTGAGCGAAGGCATTCAAGGGACTTCTGAAAAGCATCCAGAGCATTGCTTGTGCGGCTACAGAGTGTTTCGCACAACCCCGTATGATAGTGCATTAAGGACTGGAGCATATAGTTGGGCATTAGGAAACAGATTTGGGATGTCATAGCTGCAGCGAAAGGGATATTATCTTGAAGTGCCTGGTCTAGAAACGCCTGTGCAGCTGTCATTGTGATCCAATGTCGATTGTACTCATAGGAGTTCAACGGCAGGTAAAAGGCGCACATAATATCTTTGAGGAAGATAGCCCACTCTTTCAGATCTTGTCTTTGAAAATGTGGTAAAAGGGTCTCAATAACAGTCAAGCATCGCTGCCTAGCGATCTCAGGAGTGCCTTTCGCCAGGTGAAAATGGCATATTTCGCGTAAGGCAACGTTCAAATCAAAGGAAGGTTTTTTAATATTGGAAGATAAAACCATTGACCAATGCTCCATGGCTTTTTCTAGGTCCCCTTGCTTTGCGAAAAGGGTGGCCAGCCCCCTATGTGCATTTTGGTCAACTTTTATTTCTTCCTCGTCCAGAAAGTCATGGGACTTTGATACCAATGATAGCAAAATCTGTTCTCCGTCTTCTTCTCTATGATTGTTTTGCAAATATCTGGCAATAATGCCGCCCTGGGCGTAGAACTTTCCTGCACCGAGCTTTGCCTGGTCACCTAAACCATGGTACTTCACTAGTCTCAGACAATTTTGGATATAGCCAATAACTTCGTATCCCACTTTTTGTGAGCGGACCTGGTCCTCAAAAGCAACAAGGAAAGCTGAGATGGCCGAAATGGCTCGTTGAAGGAGTCTATGAAGACATTTTTCTGTTTGCCTTCTCCAAAGCCACTCAATAATCAATGGATGTATGGAGAATGATATATCTTTCACACCATGGGACAGGTTCCCAACAAGTGAGAGATCCGATGCACTAGTAACAAAGTTGAGGAACCAGTCATCCATATCTAGTTTTGATGAGCGTGGTATGAACATGGATCTAAAAGTGAATAATGAGAAATTGTGCCCATCCATACTTGCAGTGACGCGGCTCCGGAGATCCGGAGTGGAATCGACAAAATCGCTCAAAATAGTCTTCGAAACTACTTGTCCATTCATACTTTCTGCGATTTTGAACCCGACAAATCTCTTGAAAATGGGCACCAAAACTGCTTGTGAAACATTGCGCCCATTCATGATTGCTGAGAACGTGAGAAATTCCTCTTTCAGAGAACCACATTCACCTTCTTTGAGCAAAGCAAGCGACATTTCCCATGTAGTCCAGATACCAAGTTTTTTTTTATTTTCGTTTTTGTAACTCTTATTTCCGCTTTCAAACGCCTTGCTGTAACGCCAGACCTTTGGTAAATCAGAATCTGAGAGAATTCGTCGTTGTTTGTAAAATCTTTCCAAGAATCCTCTATAAGAGAGTCCAGTTTGACGAATATAAGCAGCAGCTTGGGCGATGCCCAAGGGTAAGCACCCAAAGGCCTCGACGAGCTCAAGCGAATCTTCTGTATTTTCGTCCTCTTTTGAAGAGAGATTATTAAGCAATGTTATCGCTTCTTCAACGAGAAATGGTTCTACGGGGAGGGTCGTCCTTCCCAGCTCGAATGTATGTCTATGACGGCTGAAAACAAAATATCGATTAGTACCAGTCACCAAACAACTTACGCATAGTCAATGGTTAGTTTCATACCTTGTAACCAAAATACAACCTTTGTCACCGCTAGGGAAAAAGTTTTCAATATCTTCAATATCCCCTATTTCGTCTAGGTTATCAAGATTATCGATGACCAACAAGAAGCGTTTGTTGTTGAGCTTTTCTTTAACGAATTCGACACTTGAGCTTTCGGCTGTTTCAGACAGAGCAGATTGGGTAGCTGGAGCTACATAGCCGAGTTTTCTGGCGAAACTAGCGAAGCTGGCATCCAAAGTAGATCTTGTTTCTGCGCTCGCCCAAAGTACCACCGAGTAGTCCTTCGGAGCTCGACTACAGATTCGCAGGGCAATTTGAGTCTTGCCTACTCCACCCATGCCTTGCAAGACAACCACTCCAGGAGAGGGGCTTGTCACAATTCCATGCAGCTTTGACAGAATGTCATTCCTGCCCACAAATTTCGGAGTGCTTAAAGAAATGCCGCACTCAAGGCGATGGGTTTCCACGGGATTACTGGGAGGAACAGCTGATAGAATGACTTTTGCATATGCTGCTGCTGTGAGAGCTGCATATCCTTGCCATTGTTTTTGCTTATGGGAATCACAGTAGTCACAGACGCCGCGAATTACCAAACATGGAAGCTGATCCATGAGCCCGGCAGCCTCCATCTCAAAGCAGAGAATGCCGAATTCTTGTGCAATGGAGTCTCTCCTCTGAGCGTCCTTAATAACTTGGTTTCCGGAAGCAATTGACCCGTAATGAATATAAGGCTCTGGAAGTGGTCGAGAGTCTCGGTTTATCAGGCGACTCTGATCACACGCTGAGCAATCGTCGTTACTGGTTTGATGTTCGTATCCTGAATTGAATAGCCAATCATTTTCCGGCCGTGAACACCGTTCCCTCATTTCTGGATATTCCTGTAGTTTTTCAGATACAATTCCCCCAACCCTCCGTGCCCCTATAATTCCGCTACCACGCACTTGACTGACCGCAGTCAGCAGAGCTTGGGGGGGTTTGTTTAAATAACCAGTAGGCTGGAACTTTCCATCTGCAATGAATTTGCCGTAGTCATGCTGTATTACACCACTTGAGGTGCCGTTTGGTATACCAACAACAACATCACCAAGTCGAATGTCGGAGTGCTTGTTAGGAACGCCGCCTCCGATGCCGACCATCAATGCAAACCTGAGAGATTTAAATGTCTGTGACGCGTTTGCCATTACTGTTGCAGCAGATGCGATTCCGTAAACCCCTGAAGGTAAACAGGCAATCACCACATTGTGACGGTTCAGTTCACCAAGTGTGTAGGAGTTGCAATCAGTTGGTGATTGAGGCAGCGCGTCGTGGATTTTGTCGAGCATGACTCTTGCAGCAGCTAATTCTGTGTCCAAGGCACAGATCAATGCGACTGTGTAATCGCCATGCGATAGTATTTGGGTCATTCTCAGACGGCCAACAGGGCTGTACGGCTCGGATGAAAAGGACGGCTGGAGGGTTTCTAAATGTTGAATAAGATAGCCCTGGGTATCAATAAAAAACGTTAGGGTTTGGTTCGCCTGGCGGAGTCTTCCGTATATATCTCCAAGGTGACCAGGATATCCAAGTACTTCGTACAAAACGAGTGCACCTGATTAATGTATTATTTGCAGTGCATCTCTGTGCGGCTACCAGGCTGAGGCGAGAGGGGTAATCAGAGCCACAAGGCTGAGTTTTGGATAGAAGTGCATTGCATTGCTTTTTTCAGCTAATCAGGCACCAACGGAATATTGGCCACCAAGCCACCGAAAAACATCCCCTTAATGAAGCTTTTGGAAATGCTCATTTCCTAGTTGATTTTGCCGTATTATTCCATTGTCGTCAAGACAAGGAAGAGACAAGAGAGTCAGTGAAGGAAACGAGCCAAGTTGAAGATGGCCCAATGATCTAATTGAAGGCGAGGCGAGCTGCAGGTCAGAGCTGCCATATCCTCGATGAGTTGGTTGCACTTGCCTCACTGTCGTGACTTCCTATTACAGTAGCCCTAGCCCTAGCCCTAATCCGTTCTTGTCCAACCTTACTTAGACCGCAGGTATTGATATCTTTGATATTACAAGTATTAGAATAAACGATTAGCTAAAAAAACTAACAAAGAACAATGGTATAAGCATATCATAATCATAGCATCATAATTTAACAACAAGAAAAAGAGCTCGACATATACCTGAGCTCTGAAGTAAGACAATTATACATCGATTAGGGCAGGGAATCATAAATAGACGAGACGATAAGGGTATATCAGGCAGACTAATGACAAGAAAAGAGATCAATTTATTTCCAGCTTCACATCCCACTACACATCAGCATGAGGCTGGACACCGGACGTCTTCGCATGCACCGATGAATCATTCCTCGACTGCAAGGCCAGCCGGACCGTGAAGGCGGTCGTGACAGCAAACAGAACCCTATCATACAAGTTAGCCATTTCATATACATACAAATATGTACGAATGGGTATGGATATGGGTATACCATTCAAAAGACGCAAAAACCGTCGCAGCCTGCAACGAACTACACACGCTCCCATGACACGCCCTGGGCGGCGGCAACAGGGCACCCAGCGCAATAAACCCCGCAAACCAGAAAATCATAGTCACGATTTCGGCGGCCAGCACGACGTAGAGGTGCGACAGGTTGGCGAAGAAGATGGGCACGAGCGAGAGGTAGGGCAGCGCGACGACGAGGGTCCAGATGGAGTTGAAGAGGTCGAAGTTGACGGTGTCGGAGGAGTACCAGGAGTAGCGGAGTTCGATGTTTATGGCTGTATACAAGTTAGTTTAGAAATTGCTGTAAGGAAGAAAAGAGGGGACTACCGTAGGCTGTCAGGCCGAGGATGATGATGGCAAAGACGGCCTGGACGATGCGGACGGGCAGCACCCAGTTTAGGTGGTGGAGGTTGTGGTGAGCCATGGTTGGTGTGCGTATGTGTATGTAGTCAGTCGAAAAAAGAAAATATTTTGTCGCTATTTACACTATTTAAGCGGAGACGAGGGATGGTATAAGATCTCGTGCCATGACGAACGTGGCTGAGCTGCCAGTCCAACGGTTGGCCGGATTTGGATGCCTAAACTTGTTGCATTCGCTGTGCTTGGCTGCATATTTATTCATTTATGTAAATATAATGTCATTATATTATATTGCAGCTATAGCATTGGCATAATATTGTGGCATTAAGTCATTAAAGTAATATTAATTAATTAATATCGTAAGATTACCGACAGCCTCAAGTGCTTATTATGGATCATACTTCATTACATATCCTAGGTACTAACTACATACAAAAACCATTCAACTTATTTTCAGCCATCGTCTGCCTAAGCAGTGTTAAGAGCGGCGAAGGACTGCTCAAAGTCCGCGATGATGTCGTCGATATGTTCAGTCCCGACAGAAATGCGAATGGCGTCTTCGGTGACACCGGATGCGATGCGCTCTTCTTCCGAGAGCTGCTCGTGTGTTGTGGACCAGGGGTGGATGGCGAGGGTTTTAGAGTCGCCGACACTATACATGTATACGTTAGATACAGCTAATTAAGTAGACAGAGAGGGGGACTGACTTGGCAAGATTCGAAATCAGCTTGAAGTTATCCACAACCTGACTTCCAGCAGCCGCATTGCCCTTGACGCCAAACGACAGCACGCCGCCAAATCCACGAGGCAGATACTTCTTCGCCGTCTCGTGGCTAGCATGACTCTCAAGACCAGGGTACGACACCCAAGCCACATTCTCATTCTTCTCCAACCAACGCGCCAGCGTCAGCGCATTGCTCGCATGGCGCTCACCACGCAAACTGAGCGTCTCCAGACCCAACAAAAGCTGCTGAGCCGCAAACGGGTTGAGCGTAGATCCCACATCACGCAGAATCTCGACGCGCACGCGGATTGCGAACGTGATGGGGCCAAAGGTCTCCCAGAACTTGAGGCCGTGGTATCCCTCGGCCGGCTCGACGAATTGAGGGAATCGAGCGGCGTGCTTGCCCCAGTCGAATTTGCCGCTGTCGACGACTACGCCGCCGATGGTCGTGCCGTGGCCGCCTATCCATTTCGTGGCGCTGTGCACGACGATGTCGGCGCCGTGGTCGATGGGGCGCGCAAAGAAGCCGCCAGCGCCGAAGGTGTTGTCGACCTGGGTTGTCAGTCTCTTATATATCTATATAAATTAAATCGAGATAGACACTTACAACTAGGGGCACCCCCTTGTCATGCGCAACCTTGGCAATAGCCTCAAAATCAGGCACGTTGTAACGCGGGTTGCCAATAGTCTCTACATAAACCGCCTTGGTGCGGTCGTCAATCGCAGCCGCAATGTCAGCCGCATTGTCGCCCTGGACGAACTTGGTCTGGATGCCCAGGCGCGGCAGGAACACCTTGAGCTGGTTGTAGGTGCCGCCGTAGAGGTTGCTGGTCGCGACGATGTTGTCGCCGGCATGCGCCAGCGCTGTGAGGGCGAGGAATTGCGCGGCCTGGCCAGACGAGGCGGCCACAGCGGCGACGCCGCCTTCGAGAGCTGCGATGCGTTTTTCGAAGACGTCGACGGTGGGCTGGGCTTGTTAGTCGGTCTCCTACTGTTCTAGTACAAGGTGGACATACGTTCATAATCCGCGAGTAGATGTTGCCGAATTCCTTGAGACCGAAGAGTCTCGCGCCGTGGGCGGAGTCATTGAAGACGAAGGACTAGACAATTAGCCTTCTTATTCTTTCTCTGTGTGTAGAGACGTGTTCACGCACTGTAGTAGCGTAGATGGGAACCGCGCGCGCATTTGTCGCCGGGTCGGGTTCCTGGCTGTATAGTGTTAGTCTGATGCATATATATACTTGTCATTGAGTGATGAGACTTACCCAGCGTGCAGCTGCAGGGTCTCGAAGCGTTGGCCAGACATGATGAGGTAGAATTAGACTGGGGAGTGGTATGGAAGACTAAGGGTAAGGACCATGGTTCGGTGGTAGTATATATATTCTGCCAGGCACATCAGCCAAGTACCCCTCAGTTGGAGATGCCTCTCCGATCACGGCAAATTGCGTGATCTGGCTCAACCACAGCGATTCGCTATGCTTACTATTTTCTTTTTCTAAGTTTACTAGGGAATTCGTGATGTTGGCTCAGTCGAGTAAAATGAATTAATTAATTAACTAACGAGTCCGCGGACTGCCGATGAAGGAGATATGGCTGGGCCATGTTGCTTTTGTCATAAGAACCAAGATGAAGAGGAAAAGAGAAGAAGAAGAAAATGCAAGCCATCATTATGTATCAAACGCCCAAGTGTTGCCTCCGCGTCCAAACAAACAAACCAGTCGGGAATGAGAATTGTTACAGGAGAGAAAAGAATAAATGCATAATGGGAAAAAGAACAACACGAGAGAAGAGAATCATTGGCCTGGAGGAGGCGGCTGAGGCGTAGATCCTGGCTGTGCGCCGCCGAGCATAAAGCCTGGAGGGAACATGGGCATGCCTGGAAGCTGGAAGCCAAAGCCCGGAACAGCTGGAGGCACAGCCGGATTTGCTGTGTTCGCGTAGTCGCGATCACCTCCGCCCATGCCGCCGCCATACATGCCTCCTCCGTTGTTCATGTCCATGCCGCGCTCTGGTCGACGGAATGGTCGGTCGGTCTGCGTGCGTGACGATTGCGGTCCACGTTTACCACCTTGGTCGGTGGCCATGCGTCGGCTGATGGCTGTAGAGAAGAAACGTTAGCAAATGTTGTCTCGATATTCAATGGTAAGAAAGATGCATACCTTTGGATGAAACTCCAGCGCCGATTTCAATATCAGGCTCTTCCACCACCATGCCACTCTCGATTTGCTTGCCACCGGTGCCTCCATACTCGGCAGTCAACATCCACTTGCGGTCAGCTTCGGTAAGGCGTTCAATCGGAATCACGCTGATTCCCGTCTGGTAGTCACTGCAGTCACGAGGTCCAAAACCGACTCCCCAGCGGGTCTATAGAATGTTAGATCACACCTACTTTTAGAATAAGATAAAAAACGAGCAAAGAGAAGACTTACCCGAAGTTGCATGTCACCGGATTTGTACGTTTCCATGCCATCCCTAGCATTCATGGCGTCAAGGCGATTGATCATTTTGATAAACGCATGTCTCTTGTCCACATTAACAATGCAAGTCTGGACGAGACCGAATCGGTTAAACAAAGCTCGTAGCTGCGCCTCGGAAGAACTGTAATACGAGTTAGCATATTATTCCGGAGAGAAAGAAAGAAAGAAAGAAAGAAAGAAACATACGTGACACCACCGACAAAAAGCGTCCGGCTCAGCACCTTGATATTGCCCTGTCCAATAGAATAGTCCCACTCGACCAACTTTGGTCCAGGTGGTGGCAATGCAGGGTCCTTGCGAGGAGGCGAAGGCGTGCGTCGTCTCCGGCCCGGCGGGCTGCGTTGGCGATAGTCATTTCCACGGCGACCACCTCGGCGGCCAGGGGAGTCTCCGGCATATTCACCATAGACAGGACTGTCACGACGGCGAGGAGGCGATCCCTCACGGCGACGCTCCCAGCCCGGAGAGCCTGAACGACGGCGGTATTGGCCGGGAGGCGACCGCATGTAGTCTCTATCTCTACCACGATCTCGGTCGGCATCGCGATCACCATGACCTGGCCAACCTTGCTGACCACTCATGTCTGGCAGATTAAACCCGCCAGCCGCATTCAGGTTGGGAAGTCCGCCAGCAGCTGGGTTGGCATTGTTCGATAGACTAAGGATTTGAAGGGCCGTTGCCCACTGATCCTGTGGAATACCTTGTGCGGCCAGGAGCTGAAGCAGTTGCACTTGCTGGAAGACATCTGGGGTGAGAGATGCAGCACCGGGTTGAGGTCCAGCGGCAGCTTGTGGAAGTACAGCAGCCAGAGGATTGGGCTGACCACCCGGCAGAGTATTAGGCGCGGGCATCATAGGATTAGGCGCTGCCAGATTACCTAGCGCGGCGAAGGGATTCCCATACGGATTTACGTTTGGTCCGGTCGCTGGCTGGGCAGCCTGGTCTACAGACGACGACGCAGCAGTAAGCAAACTCAACGGATTAGCCGGTGCAGGAGCGCTTGTGGCTGCCGGGGCTGCCGGGTTCTGCTTGGCCATGTCAGCCAGGGCCTTGAGAATGCTGGAGGTATCAGGCGCAGAGGAGGCACCAGCTGCATTAGCAGTCTGCGGCTGACCCTGAAGCCCCGCAAGAGCACCTAGACCGGGAGCTGGCGAGCCCTCCGGCGTAGTAGATTCGATGTCTATATTGCAATTAAATTAGAAACCGGAACCATGTATATTTCACAACATTAAGAGATAGCGTTTGCTTTTTCTTCTTTTTGTTTTTGTTTTTTGTGTGCGGGGGTGGTTGGCTTACTTTTAGTTGGCGGCGCATTCAGCTTTTCTTTGATGGAGGCGAGCATGGGCAAAGGGAATGTCTGGCCACGCTCCCAGATATCAACCAACTTCCTGATTTTTTCCTAAAATGTGATAAAGCAATACGTAAGTTCATCTATCCCAACCATGTTTGTATGTATGCATGCAAGATATTCTTTTAAGAGTCGATGCCATCCTAGACGTGGGAAGGTGATAGCGGCAAACTGGAGGAATACGAGGGCGCGCATATATTCAGGCCATAACCCAAGGGCGCATATACACCAATCCCGAGTCCAACATGGACCGGCTCTTGCTAGTAGTAGAAAAAAAGTATAAAAGATTTTCTGTAATTCTCTAGAGCGTACCTTTTGATCCTCAGGTGCATTGTTTATGATATCGGTCATCAGAACCGGGAGAAGTTCAGTTACTCTGTTGACTCCGGCAGCAAATGTGCCATCAGGAGCTGCGCTGCCAGGCGGTTGGCCGGCCTTGCGAGCAGCCTCTACCCATTGTCGAGTTACAGAGTCTACGACATATAGGACGCCCAATTTGTGTGTTCCGGGTGTTCTCTTGAAGTGCGTGTATAGCTTCTGGATTAAAACGGACTCCGACTGTCGTAGAAAGAAGACGTTAGAACTTGACCCAAAAAAGACCGAACAATTCCGATTCGAGTGTCGCTTACCTGGACATTTGCTGTACAGAGTTGTGTGATGCTGCCGATCTTAGATCCTGATACGCCGGGAGGCTTTAGACTTTGCATAGATTGAAGGTAGCCATCGAGCTCTGCTACGGCAGAAGACATGGCTGCCGGTGGACTAGACTTCTAGGCAAGCTAGAAGTGAAAGCAAAGTAATCGGACTATGTTTCAGGTTGTTGCCTATGATTGTTGTGAGCGTCTACTGACGACTGACTGTGAGCGCGTAAACAAGTACGTCGCAAAGATAAAAATGTGAAAAATATTGATGTTCTGAGTCGAGTGAACAAATTACCCTGCGAGTCGCAGGAAAAAAAAATCTCTCTAGGTCTGACTCAGCGGTTGCGTCCCTACGGACTCGCACAAAACCGCGTGTTATGATGAGACCTGGCAGTGAATCTAGCCTAACGCGCAGGTGGCGATAACGTGTACGAATACAGGCCTCGCAGAGATCGCGAGAAGACTGAAGAGTCGACAATAGCTGCAGCTACGGCACAGAGACGATGGAAATCAAGCGATGGGGATGATGGAGATGGCGTGTGTTGTGTTGTCGAGGGAGTGAAGACAGTTGGAGGAAACTTGAAAGGGAGAGAAGGTCCGAAGACAAGAAAAAAAATAGGGCAGGGACGCTAGACGGGAGGGGCTAGTGCGGTCACGTGATGTGCTTGCTGTTGAGTGCCTGGATGCCTCAGGCTGTCCTATCGCCTCAGCACCGTTCGCTGTTGAAAGTACGGATGATCTAATACGATGACATCAACATGGCTTAATTTTGCTAAGGCAAAGACTTTTTTAAGCTTTTATTCTAAATATCTGGCAACAATGCATCAATCAGATAACCGGATGGATGACTTTTCCGGCTGCTCGAGGCAATTTATGGCCCTCCCTCGCGCCATAGAAAGTGAGGAGTCCGAGGCATATGCCACATTAATATGACAGATATATCCTCTCCATCCGCGCGCTCTGTAGCACCGTGCCTAGGACCTAGGCATGTAGAAAGTCCGGCAAGTTTGTAGGAAGTCCTAAGTATACCACAAAAAATCCGCTTGTCCGGCGGCAGCACACCGAGGCGCCGAGGCAGCTAAGCCCAACACGGTAGCGACACGGCTTTGTCGGCAGCGCGGCTAGGCTGCATCGGGCTTAGCGCAGCAAAACCGGACCCCAAGCGTCGTTCAGATTCTTTGCCAGCAAAGCCGCCAGCTGCTTTCCTATCCCTCCCGGCTATCTCTCCTTGCTGTACATTCTTCCACTCTGTATTATATTTCTTAGTGAAGTCTCTTGTGAATTCTTCCTTTATTAATACACCACACCATGGCCTCTTCCTTGAGATTGGGAAGCTCTGCGCTTCGTACTTCACTTGCTACCAAGCCTGTGCAGTCGGCCGCCATGAGTGGCTTGCGGTGCTACTCTGCTGGCAAGGCCAAGGTATGTACAACATGTTGAATGTAGCTTACCGGACCGTGTCACTGACGAGTTTTTTGTTGCTGCTACAATAGTCCCTCAAGGACACCTTCGCCGAAAAGATCCCTGGCGAGATTGAGAAAGTCAAGGCTCTTCGCAAGTACGTCATTGCTCAAAAATTTTTCGGCCCTCGACTGCCCTTACCTACACGTCGCGCGTTGATTTCTCATAACTAATGCATTGATTCAATTGTTGCAGGGAGCACGGTTCCAAGGTCATCGGAGAGGTCACCCTTGACCAAGTCTACGGTGGTGCTCGTGGTATCAAGTCCCTTGTTTGGGAGGGTTCCGTCTTGGACTCCGAGGAAGGTATCCGCTTCCGTGGCCGCACTGTGAGTAGTTCCTAAATGCCGTGCTTGTGCGCGCGCAAAAGATGACAAAGCTGACGGAATTTTGTAGATCCCAGAATGCCAGGAGATTCTTCCCAAGGCCCCAGGTGGCCAGGAGCCTCTCCCTGAAGGTAAGCCAGAAATAACGCTCTAGTCTTGATAAATTCGCGACAATTGGCTCATCAAGCGCAGGTCTCTTCTGGCTCTTGCTCACTGGCGAGGTCCCCAGCGAACAGCAGGTTCGCGACCTGTCTGCTGAGTGGGCTGCCCGTTCCGACGTCCCCAAGTTCGTCGAGGAGCTCATTGACCGCTGCCCTAACGACCTCCACCCCATGTCCCAGTTCTCTCTCGCTGTGACTGCCCTCGAACATGAGTCTCAGTTCGCCAAGGCTTATGCCAAGGGTATCAACAAGAAGGAATACTGGCAGTACACCTTCGAGGACTCCATGGACCTCATTGCCAAGCTTCCCACCATCGCCGCCCGCATCTACCGCAACGTCTTCAAGGACGGCAAGGTCGCTCCTATCCAGAAGGACAAGGACTACTCATACAACTTGGCCAACCAGCTCGGTTTCGCCGACAACAAGGACTTTGTTGAGTTGATGCGCCTCTACTTGACCATCCACTCCGACCACGAGGGTGGTAACGTCAGCGCTCACACCACCCACCTTGTTGGTAGCGCTCTCAGCTCTCCTTACCTTTCTTTGGCCGCTGGTTTGAACGGTCTTGCCGGTCCTCTCCACGGATTGTAAGTTGTGTTGCGATCATTTACCCAAATCCTAGTAACTAACGTAGCAATTTCAACGTCCAGGGCCAACCAGGAAGTCCTTAACTGGCTCACCAAGATGAAGAAGGCCATTGGCAACGACCTCAGCGACGAGGCCATCAAGAACTACCTGTGGTCCACCCTGAACGCCGGTCAGGTCGTCCCTGGTTACGGTCACGCCGTGCTCCGCAAGACCGATCCTCGTTACGTGTCTCAGCGCGAGTTTGCCCTCCGCCACCTCCCTGACGACCCCATGTTCAAGCTTGTCAGCCAGGTCTACAAGATCGCCCCTGGTGTCTTGACCGAACACGGAAAGACCAAGAACCCCTTCCCCAACGTTGACGCTGTGAGTTTTTTTCTGTCTTCCCATTCCTAGGCTATGCTAATCAATTTCAAACAGCACTCCGGTGTCCTTCTCCAGTACTACGGCCTTACTGAGGCCAACTACTACACCGTCCTCTTCGGTGTTTCCCGTGCCCTCGGTGTCCTTCCTCAGCTCATCATTGACCGTGCTCTTGGTGCCCCTATTGAGCGCCCTAAGTCTTTCAGCACTGAGGCTTACGCCAAGCTTGTCTCCAAGCTTTAAGTTTTGACTTTTGAAAGTGAAGCGGGGGGAGAACAATAAAAACAATGTGGATTGGTTTTTAACTTTGCACAATTGATGAGCGATTGACAGGGGAGGAGACAGACTAGGATTGTCTGGCCGACCACTTAACTAGGCCTTGGGAGCCGATGTACAATTTTATTATTTTTTTACACCCACTTTAGACAGGAAACGGAGCTTGGATTTAGGCACATTTTTTTGTTCGATAAATCAGTCCTCCTATTGATATATGTATTATTTCCTATGTAATTTTTTCTCTCTCTGAGTCCTCTCCATCGGTAGTTTTCGAGCGTACTTCTGCAGATTGGCTAGTGCTGCACTACGTAGTGGCTGGCATGTGATTGATCTCCAATAGAGGTGTTCGGCAAAGGTTGAACTCCCGTGGTTCAGCTCGAGTGGGTCCATCAACCAATAGGAAGTTGGCACGCTATACCGTATAGAGTAGGCGGTCGGGGACTTGTTACTCCTAGGGGTTCAGCGCCTGAACGCCTAGGAGTAACAACTTTTGAGTAAAAATCGTACTAAGGCTCCCACAACGCGGATTATATATATCTACGTTGACAGCTTAATACCACCATATAAACTATAATACAAATCATATTTCTCGTCTTAGCTATAAATAGCGTTAGTTTAATCAATGCTAATTAATTATTTGACCTTAATTTCGCAGATATATTCTCGTAAAGGCTATAATTATGGTGTTAAAGCAGTTCAACGTTAAATATTATATATTTGTATAGTAAAGCTGATTTTTACAGCTTCCCGAGGTTGCTAGGCCTCTATATTAGGATTAGCGCGCCTTGGCATTCTTAGTATTTCTTACTAATCTCTTGAGAGGTTCAGGATTAGTCAGCCGTGTTAGATTTTGCCGGCAGTAGTAGTTGCTCGACCCTTGAACTGCCGAACACCTCTAATTGACCACTCATATTGACGATGCATACGGGGATAGGCAGCTGTGTTAAATAGATATGCGTATAATAAAATAATTATATGTATAAATTTCAATAGTGCAGCCAATTAGTTTCTGCTGCCATATGCGCAGGCCAAAAAAGCAATAACGTGCGTACGAAACTGTCAAAACAACAAAAAAAACCCAGCTCAACACCCCATAGATATTGTTTCTGTTGGGGCTGAATGCGAGATACTCCGGAGAAGCGCAGAGTTAATCCGGCCCGCCCCGATTCACCGATGCCTGGCCCCAAAGGAAGCCTCAGGAACTCACCCTTGCCGCTCTGGGCCTAGCGTGCCTCCCCTGTCAACAGTCACGGCCTCCGGGCTCCGCTGGCAACTTCCCGCGGCTTGTGATACGCCGTGCTCTCTCTGTCTCTGGCTCTGTCTCTCAAGATCTTCTCTTTTCTTTTCTCTTCCTACTGCATACCCAAGTCAACTCTGAGTCTCTGACTGCATCAATACACACGTCCTTGCTGACCCTGTGTCTTGTTTTCACTCGCGTAACTGAATCGAATCGCTCGTCGGCAATCCTTAAGCCTCGGTCTTCTTACCGTCACCAATCAACCGAAGTCCGATTTTCGCTGAGTCGTCTCTCCTAGAGTCGCTTTCCTCTTCTTTTCCAACCCACAGGCGACGAAGCCCCTCTAAATCCCTTGGTCAGGGCCCCTTTCAGCGTTTCTCAACGTCCAAAGATGTCGACTCCTACTCGTCCGCTCGAGAAGAAACCCGTCAAGTTTAGCAATTTGCTACGTAAGTCATCGAGTCTGGAAATGCGTTGGAGAGAGGGAAAGTCTGACGGTAGTTCTTAACAGTTGGCGCGGGATTGAATATGTTCGAGTAAGTAGTCGCGAAGAAAATCATAATATTTCTATGTACCAAATCTAACCGCGGTTCTTTACAGGGTTACGTCGTTGGGACAGGTATGCATCGAGACATCGCATCGCGTTAATGCTATTCGAGCTCAACAATCGCTAACATCTATTCTAGCCGCTGGAAGTGATCAAGACGACCATGGCTGCCAACCGTTCCGACAACTTCGCAGGCGCTACGAGACGGATTTGGAGTCGTGGTGGGATTTTCGGCTGTAAGATTCTATTCACTAGCATGCAACGATGCACACACAAAGATGGCTGACTGTTGTTTTCTGCAGACTACCAGGGTCTCATTCCTTGGGCCTGGATTGAGGCTTCTACAAAAGGTGCTGTCTTGCTTTTCGTGGCGTCTGAAGCTGAATTCTACGCCAAGAGCTTCGGCGCATCAGATTTCGGTGGTGGTATTGTAGGTGGTATGGCTGGTGGTGTCGCCCAGGCCTATGCGACTGTCGGTTTCTGCACATGCATGAAGACCGTTGAGATCACCAGGCACAAGCTGTCCGCCACCGGTGTCAAGCCTCCCAGCACCTGGGAGACTTTCATGGGAATCTACCGCAAAGAAGGTATCCGCGGTATCAACAAGGGTGTCAACGCCGTCGCTATTCGCCAGACCACCAACTGGGGTTCTCGTTTCGGTCTCTCCCGATTGGCCGAGAACGCTATCCGCAACATCACCAACAAGGAAGAAGGCCAAAAGCTGAACGCTGCTGAAAAGATTCTGGCTTCCGGTCTAGGTGGTGGTTTGTCCGCCTGGAACCAGCCCATTGAAGTCATTCGCGTTGAAATGCAGAGCAAGACCGAGGACCCTAACCGTCCTAAGAACTTGACTGTCGGCAAGACCTTCAAGTACATCTACGAGACCAATGGTATCAAGGGTCTGTACCGAGGAGTGGCTCCTCGTATTGGCCTGAGTGTGTGGCAGACTGTGTGCATGGTGGCTCTTGGTGACATGTAAGTTTGCCTCTTTCTGACTCGACAGCAACAACCTACTGACGATCTTTATAGTGCCAAAGAAGCCGTAGAGAAGTTCACAGGCGAAGCTGTTACCGCCAAGCATTAGAGGGTTTGAAATACCCCTCGTCTGAGATGGCATGCATATGTCAATATTTTTCTGTTCTGTTTCACTTCCCTCAGTGATTGTTGGGATATCACTAGTTGATAGGTTTATATAGAGTTTATACAATGGATATTGGTCTACACAGGCGTATGTAGAAATATTTAACTGTATTAGTGTATCGATGTGCTATATGAATATTCAGTCGATAACGAGGTCCTTTCAACTGTGGTCCATCTATCAAGATATGTTTGTTCCATTAATTAGCCATGTCATCATGTTCTCGCATTCAGCAGGTTGGAATGACTGGCGAGTATCAAGCATAGCACGCATCGATAGTAACATTAATGAATAGAAATATCACGTAACTACAAATTAACAAACATATAGTCAAGCACCTGACTTACGTACCTCCTCGAGTCATACCTAGGTCTATCAACACAAACATACCGAAACAGTTACTACTGTCGTTTTCGCTACGACAGAAGAAGATTATATAAATGAAAAAGATAATCGATTTGACACGATACAAGTACATAAAAAAAACACAAACAAAGGGAAATAAACATGAACAAATGGTCTAGCTAGATAAATAACCTATTTATGAGGGACTTTCATCATTGCCAGAGATAAATATCCAGGATGCATGAATGGAAAGGATGGGAGAACTGATGAAATGAAATTTCAGGATTTGGTTCTTTTGTATAATTTCACAGGTGCCAAAGAAAAAGAAGGAGAAGAATGAAAGAAAGGGAGGGAAAGAAAGTCTAATAAAAAAATAATTCACAGGTTTTGGTTTTTCCCTCATCTCTCTTTCTTACTGTTTGCTTCATCTTCCGTGGGTTAGGTTTATCAATTCCTTTTCCTATTCCTTTCGAGGGTTGAGTTGTTGAGGATAGGAAATTAAGCTGACAAGCCAAGGTCTTCGGCGAAGGGGAGCTTGTGGAGGTCTCCAACGGCGGCAACGGAGGCTTTGCCGGAGATGAAGGACTTGGCCAGCTGTTATATCGTTAGTAAATATTCAATAATAGATAAAGGTTGAAAGAAAGGGTAGCTTACCTCTTGAACCTTCTGAGGAGTAACAGTCTCAAAGCTTGAGGCAATCTCGCTGATCTGATATGGCTTGCTTCCGCCAATCAAGGCAGAGCCAGTGAGCTCAATGCCAGTCTCAGCAATCTGTGCGGCTTCAAGAGCACGGAACTTGGCCAATGCAATAGCCTTCTTGATATCGTCAGCAGGAACCTGGCCGGCGGCAACCTGCTTAACGGCCTCGGCAGCCTTCTTGGCAACGGTGCTAACGGCATCAGCCTTGCCAGTGACAGTGATGGCAAACAGGCCAGCGTCAGAGTAAGCAAAGTTCTTGGTCGAAACGCGGGCACCAGTCTCGCCCTCGACGGCCTTGGCGAGAAGAGAGAAACCGGGGGTCCACTTGATAGAGGACTCGCCGCCGAGGAGAGCAGCGAGAACATCAACCTCGGCCTTGTAGCCAGAGGCGCCGAATTGAGCAGAGCCGGGGAAACCGATGACAACAGCGTTACCAGCCTTGCTAGAGGTGCGCTGCTCGCCACCGAAGTACTTGGAAGGAACAGTGTCCTTGACCTTGAATTGACCGGCGGCGGCCGAAGCTGGGTGCTCAGCGAAGAACTGGCTCACCCACTTGGAGATCTCGGCGGAGTTGGGGCCAACAGAGACAAGGGAGATGTTGGGCTTAGCATAGGCGCTCTGAGCGAACTCGGCGATGCCCTCCTCCGAGAAGTACGATTCGAATGGAGTAGCACTGGTGGCGAAGACGTTCTCACCGAGACCACGGTGGAAAGCAGAGGCGTGAGCAGCGTCAACGGCCAAAGTCTCTGGGCTTGAAAGGAGGACCTGCTGGCGAAGTTTGAGGTTGGGGAGAATAGTCTCATTCCACTCATAGACTGTTGTTGATATTAGCTCTCTGTCCTTCCCCCTTTGAAAGTAGAACTCGATAGTACTCACCGCTGTACTTGGTCTGAGAGCTAACCTCAGCAAGGAGCTCAGCAAAGTAGGGAAGGTCTCCAGACAGGAACTTGGCCTGGAGGACGAGGTTTTCGCGTGTGTGCTTGGCTGTGACGTCGCTACCCAAAAGCTCTGCCTCGCGAGTGATACGCAGACCCGATCGTTTGAGAGTAGACTAGGAATTGCGCGATATGTCAGTCATTGAACCATTAAAAAGTAATGGAGTAGCCGCCAAAGATCGAGGCGCGAGTTGTGGAGGACAATTGAAGATCATACCTGGAAAGCAAAGCGTTCAAGAACATCTGTGTAGCCCGGGAATGGCTGGTAGCGGGAACCAGCCTTTGCGACGAGGGCCAGCGTAGAAGTAGGACCTTCTAGCTCTCGGTTGGCCACTTTGATGCCGGCGGCCTCAGCGGTCTCATATTGAAGGCTTGGGGAACCGGCAGAGGCGAAGGCCCGGCTGTGTGTCCGGAGCGCACGCTGCGCTGTACGGCCGAAAGAGGACCTCGACAACATCATCAATTTGAATAGAAGGAGGAATTGGGAGGAGAGGATGCGATGGCCGGCAATTGGGGAGCAATTGAGCGACCCTGGGGTGGCGTAGAGACGACGAGCTGCTGTTTTGGTCTGCCAAACCGACGTTTGAAAAGCTTCAAGTTCCGAGCCGACACTGGATGACCGACCATTAGCCGCGTCGTGATTGGCCCAGCGGGTCGCTGCGGGCGGAACCGGATTTTACTAAGCTATCCACCTCACGTGATATATCACGTGCACCACCAGCAGTTTGCAGTGTTGGCACTGTGTTGCAACTTGCCTGGCTCCTTCCGCATCGAAAGCAAAAAATATTAACCGCGGGACTTGCAGCACTAGCGCCAAAAAAGTAAGCGTCAAGTGAGGGCAGCTTCTCTGTCTGCAACACATCGCCAAAATATCGCTCAATCGTCCCATCGTCTACTCTCTGTTCCTCTATCGTGCTCCTTGCTCATGCCATTGCCCCGGTGACCTCCTTTGACCCTTCTAGAGAGGCTGGCATTTCTCTAGAGGCGCGAAAAAATGTCCCAAGTAGGTAGCCAGAAAAAAGAAAAAAAGATGCCCGCTTTCGTTGAGCTCCAGTCACTAAACGTTGTTGCCCTCTTCTCAGTATGCCGCGGAGCTTTGCACGCTCCTTGTCGAAGATAACTTTGGAGATCTATTTGGAGTACGTATTACTACCATGCTGGAAAGAATTGCAAACCACTACTCGACTCTCGTCGCAATTCACCCACCAACCTGCAATTTTCCAACCTTTCTAACTCGCCTTCGTCGATAGCGCATATTTGCAGCCCTTGTACAGCATGGCCGTCTGACGCTTCCACGGATTCGAGAACATGCGAAGATCACTCATAAGCAAGTGCTTCATGCCCTCGCGGCAATGGTGCAGATGCACCTGGTGTACCATTATACGTCAACGGAGGACGGAATGACTTACTATGAAGCCAACATGGAGTCTGCTTATTACTTGATACGCACAGGAAAGGTACTGGAAGTGGTGGAAGAACGCCTAGGCTCCTATGCTGCACAGGTCATGTCCGCTATTGCGTATCGCGGACATGTGCAGATAGGTGATCTTGAAACGCTACCGGAGCTTCGGGTCAAAAATACCAAAAATCACTCGCGGAATGGCACCAGTCATGATGATGATAACCAGGAATATAATGGAGAAGATGAGGGTGAGAATGGGACTAATGGTGTTGACGGCGACGGACTCACTAATGGCGATCATGCTGCATCCAATAACCGTCTACACGCAACCCTAAAGTATCTGGCTGGACACGGCTATATCTGTCGTGTTCGAGAAACTCACTTCCAGAGTCTGGCGGACAATACCATGGAAGCAGAGCGAGAAGCCGAGCTGACATCGGGTTCAGGAGACACTAAAAAGCAAAAGGCGAACGAGGTTGAAGAAAAAAAGAGGGAAATCCTAGCTAAGCGATTGGATAGCGATTTGAGTCGGGGCTTGTTGACATACGCTACCCCGCCTGCCAAACATCTATCAGAGGCCAATGGACACGGCGCACACCCAGCTAAGCGACGTCGATTAGAGTCTCCGGGAGATGAAACAAACAATAATGATTCTTGGGATGAGGATGACCTGGAAGATTCCGAGCCCATGGAAGTAAGCTAATCAGTGTGCTACTGTTTCCAGGCCATTACTAAACAGATCACCACAGTTTAGCATTGTCGTTCGTGTGAATTACCCAAAACTGGATGTGGTTTTCAGGAACCGTCGTCTGGTGGACCTTGCTGCAGAGAGCATATCACCGGTGACTGCAAAAGTATATGAAACGCTCCTCCGTCTTATCGAATATCGCACACAACGTTGTCGGGACACGGCGGAGCTACCTCGCGAGGGCGAAGAAGGTGAAACATTCTCCGTGTCCATCACCATGCAGCGACTTCTAAATGAGATTGGTCCTCACCTCGATCTCGCTGGGTCAATTGGACCAAGTACGAATCCACAAGTAACGAACAAAAATAACAAGCGTGCCCTAACGAATGGCGTGAACGATGATCATGACGATAACGGGACGACGACTACAAAATCATACGATGTAGACCAACATCTCCAGCTTTTAGCGCAACCACCATACAAGCTATGCACACGGCACTCTCAGGGAACAGTGCCGAACTGGATAGTAGAGTTCCGGCGTCTTGCACGCGAACTGCGCCATCTTGAAATCGAGCGCATAGTCGGAATAAAGTTCGGCAGGATAGCCCTGCGACTAATCCGTATTCTGCTCGCGAGAGGCAAAATCGACGAAAAGCGCCTACAGGAACTCAGTCTCGTATCCCAAAAGGACCTGCGCCAAATCCTTGCACAGATGCAGGAAAGCGGGTACGTGGACTTGCAAGAAATCCCGAAAGATGCACAGCGCATGCCCTCTCGAACGGTGTTTTTGTGGGTCTATGACCCCGATCGCGTAGGTCGAAACCTGCTGCATGATACCTACAAAGCCATGTCACGCTGCCTCCAGCGCCTCCGGTTCGAGCGGTCACGCCTGAAAGACTTCCTCGACAAAACAGAGCGTCTAGATCTGAGAGAGAATCTAGACAAGTACCTGAGCGACGCGGAAAAGAAGGCATTGCAAGAATGGCGGGAGAAGGAAGCCTTGATTCTAGGCGAGGTTTTCAGATTAGATGATCTAGTAGCTGTTTTGAGAGATTTTTAAATAAATCCAACGACTTGTACACATTCAGGATTGTTTCCCTTCTGCGTTTCGAATAAATCCGCGAGGTACCTAGGTAGACGTCTTTATATAACCGAGGTTAACGTGCTCGATTGAAAGATTTATACAGCCATGTATACCGACAATGCAGAGATGGTATTGCAAGAGCGGCGGAACAGATGCTTGGGCCTGGGAAGATTTCGTGATTTCATGATTCCATGGCTTGGTACCTGTTTAATGAAAACGAGAGGATTTCGCCATTTCTGGGCTATCTATGGACATCTACCTTGTGGGTTCTATCTAGAATACCCAACGGAGGGAAAACAATAAATCTGGGAGCATTAGCTTTATGCAGAGTCCCATATATGGCTAGTCATAGCAACCGCCCAAACTCGCTTTGTATGAATTAGATGTGAATGAATAATGTACAATTTGTGTCATCAAAGCGTGCCCGAAAAAAGCTTCGCTCTGAAAGTGTTATCTTTTCTTTTTAGTCTCGACCTTCTTTTTCTCGTCCCTCTTTACTGAATCACCGACAGCCCGGTCGTAATCTGAGCTTGGCCCAGCATTGATGTCAGTATTACTATCAGTAGGAGATTCTTCTTCCCTCGATAGCGCTGTCGCAACAATGCTAGTAAGTGACTTTGCAAGAAAGCCGCCAACAAAGTACGCAATCACAGCAATGATAACCGTGTACACAGCCGTAGGCACGAGTGATCTCGGGAAAACGTTGAATAAAAACGGATCCAAAATGATATCCGCTAAGACGGGCGGCACATCATTCATCAGGGTTGTGTTGGTGGTGAAATAATCGGCGGCTGCCTGTATGCGCAAGAATAGGACGGAGTCGGCTTGCGGAGAGGATAGGGAGGTTAGAGGGTCGTTCTTCTCTTGGTGTTTCTTGGGGAACAAGTCGTGAAGATGGTGGTCGTGGAGTCGTGCTTTTGGTGGTTTGAGGGATGATGCGCCATTGGGCTTGGATGAGGATGATGGTCCCGTGAGACGAGCGTTTGAGAATCTGAGAAGGGCGGGAAGGAGTGAAGGGTCGGATACTATTTCTTCTAGTGGGTATGTGGCGAGCCAGAAGGATGTGGGTTGCTTGTGTTTGTTAATTTAAGATCCTTCAATTCAAGATGAGGTTCCGCTGGCATTCAAGAGAAAAGGCTTACAGTTGCCAACCAGCAGATTCGCACCTCATACCGCTGGCCAGGATTTAGATCTTCCAAATAAAACCATGACTCCGATCCGTATGGTTCGTCATCTGTCGGGAATGATGCATTCAAACTGGTCCTTAGCGTGAACTCTGTCGGAGACAGACTGTCAAGACCTAGATCGTCAATGGCAGTGTTCTCAGCTGGTAGTGCCGATGGCGGAGGTGCCACAAAGATTGTCTTTTCGACATTCGCGGCTGCATGTTGGGTGAACAAGAGGGCGCAAATCAACTGGAGGCATATGGAGGTATGCATGGTCTTGTCTTTTTTATAGACATATACGACTGGCTTGTGGACTCAGTAGCGATCAATAATTGCTGCTAGACAATGCGTTCACTTGGTTTCTAGGCGCCATATTAGCAATTGACCTTGAATGACCAGTGACCAGTCATTTTTATATCCAAACATGAGAACTCTCAAGTCTGATAAACATCAGGTACCTTCACTTGTTTCGAACCATCTTCCCCATAGATGGCATTCAACTAGGCGACTCAAAAGGATCCCGCAGATTATCCTGCTGTGAATGTTGCTTGACTCTTGAAGTGTAGTAAGTGGTGTTGCCTCAGCTGCCACAAAAGAAGATGTCATGGCAGATGATCTGCAGTGCAGGAAAGAGCGTCATGGAGGAAGGTCCGGGGAGACGGCCAGCCAATAGAGGCGAGACCTGCGGCGGGACTCGGACGAGAGCCAATAATGAACCGCAAAATGGCGGCCCCGCTGGTTCGACCCATCACTAAGCTGGCTAGCGCGCCCAAGCGGGTTAGTTTGTTTTGACCACGGCCAAAAAGGGGGCTCGACGCAACGCGAACCGAAAACGCAGTATTGACTAGGCTGTTACAGGCCTAGCACGGTACCACCGTGTATTAATTCCTGAGGCACTACTACGCACTAGCCACCTAGCTCGCGCTATTTGTTTACTACGAGGCAATTGCAGCCAATCAGCGCGGCGTCCTCGGCCAGACCGCCCAGGCCCGCACGCGTGCTGGCAAAGGCGGTGGACGGCTTTGCATCCGCGCTACGCTGTTTTTGCGGCCTCAGCTCCTTGTCCACAACAAAAACGTTGGGCCCTTTTTGCCTTGTTGTCACGCCTCGCTGGGTCTGTCTATCAATCGATCGATTAACGCACCTTTATTAGATCTTTTCCTGAACCTCTTCCCTTCCTCCCTTCTCCAATCCCTCACTACCATCTGTCTTGCTCTGTTATCGGTATGTTCTCGCTGTTGTTCCTGACTCCTTTTTTTACCCCTCTCTCCAGTTCCCGTCGGAATGCGGGAAGCCTATCGTCCCCCCTTTTTGGGCATTGCTGGAATCCTCATCACTAATACGCTGTGCAGTCAATCGAAAAGGACGGCAAGATGAGAGAAGTTATTAGTTTGAACGGTATGTGCAGCCTATCACCCCTTGTCTGATGTTATCTTCTGTTGTTGTTTGTTGTTGTCAAGACGCGTTGCTGACTGGGTCTTTTTTTCTTGCCAATAGTCGGTCAGGCCGGTTGCCAAATCGCCAACTCCTGCTGGGAGGTATGAAATGCTTATTCGGGAAAACGAAACAATGAAAGACTCGTGGAAACTGACATGCAGATAGCTTTACTGCCTTGAACACGGTATCCAGGTAGGCTTGATTCATACGCCAGCGGTATCACAGAAATTCGGCTGACAAATTTGAAATATTAGCCCGATGGTTACTTGACTGAAGAGCGCAAGGCCCAGGAGCCTGATGAGGGTTTCAGCACCTTCTTCTCCGAGACCGGTACGTAGAAGGAAACCAACCGCTGTCGATAGCAAAAAGTATATCACGTTCTAACACCACGACTTGTTAAAGGCCAAGGAAAATACGTCCCCCGTACTATCTACGCTGACTTGGAGCCCAATGTGGTCGACGAAGTCCGCACCGGTGCCTACCGAAGCCTGTTCCACCCTGAGCAGATGGTAACTGGCAAGGAGGATGCCTCAAACAACTACGCTCGTGGTCACTACACCGTTGGCAAGGAGATGATCGACCGTGTTCTCGACCAGGTCCGCCGTGTTGCCGACAACTGCGCTGGTCTTCAGGGTTTCCTCGTTTTCCACTCGTTCGGTGGTGGTACTGGTTCTGGTTTCGGTGCTCTTTTGATGGAGCGTCTCTCCGTTGACTACGGCAAGAAGTCTAAGCTCGAGTTCTGTGTCTACCCAGCTCCCCAGAACGGTACTTCCGTTGTTGAGCCATACAACTCCATCCTCACCACACACACCACCCTCGAGCACTCCGACTGCAGTTTCATGGTCGACAACGAGGCTATCTACGATATCTGCCGCCGCAACCTCGGAATTGAGCGTCCTGGATACGACAACCTTAACCGCCTGATCGCTCAGGGTATGTGTATTTCCTTGTGATGCTGTGGAGTTGAGTTACTAATTATTCTCCAGTCGTCTCTTCCATCACTGCTTCCCTCCGATTCGATGGCTCCCTCAACGTCGACTTGAACGAGTTCCAGACCAACCTTGTGCCTTACCCTCGTATCCACTTCCCATTGGTTGCCTACGCTCCAGTCATCTCTGCAGCCAAGTCTCTGCACGAGGCCAACTCTGTTAACGAGATCACAATGTCGTGCTTCGAGCCCAACAACCAGATGGTTAAGTGTGACCCACGCAACGGCAAATACATGGCCACCTGTTTGTTGTACCGCGGTGATGTTGTTCCCAAGGACACTCACGCTGCCGTCGCTACCCTCAAGACCAAGCGTACCATTCAGTTCGTCGACTGGTGCCCAACTGGTTTCAAGATCGGTATCTGCTACCAGCCCCCTCAGATGGTCCCCAACGGCGACCTCGCCAAGGTCAACCGTGCTGTGTATGTTTTATCGCCCACCCGTATAAGTTTAATATGAGAAATAAGAAGCTGACCATATTCCAGTTGCATGTTGTCCAACACCACCGCCATTGCCGAAGCCTGGTCCGCCCTCGACCACAAGTTCGATCTCATGTACTCCAAGCGTGCTTTCGTTCACTGGTACGTTGGTGAGGGTATGGAGGAAGGTGAATTCTCTGAAGCCCGTGAGGATTTGGCCGCTCTTGAGCGCGATTACGAGGAGGTTGCCAGCGATTCGCTCGAGGAAGACGAGGAAGTTGAGGCCGAATACTAAACGCTCGGTATCCCACCCGCAGACGGATTTCTTCGAAGAGGGTTGTGTAATGCTTCGTTATATACCCAATCCATAATCTTAGCTGTTTTTTCTTTCCTTTCAATTCTCCCCCCTTTACCTGCTTGCTCCTTCTTTTCTCTCTCTCTGGCCCAGTTTTCCGCTGTCACTTCGATCCCTTCCTAACCCGCTTTTCTGCAACGAGTCTTAGTTTAAGTACCTACGTTTGCTATTCCAGATTGCACCTAGAACAATTGTTGTAGCACCTATCCTTCGAATCACTTCCTAGGTTGGTGACAGCTTGGAAACAACAACAAAAAATTCTTCATATATTAATATTATCGTTTTTCTCCGTGCGAATGCTCAAGTCTGTAGTTGTATCCATGGATCTGTCCTTGAATTATATTTTCTGAAGTCTTTGTCCTTGAAGTATAACATTCTTCCATGAGAGAAACATATAAATTAGGCATCAACCTTGCGCTCTTTGCTGCACGATGAAGTCACTTGTACGTGGATGAAAATACATGGATTGGAGCTTCCAGCATATGCGAATAGAAAGCAGAGTACCCTGTATCTGATATCATCAAACATCTAATACTTCTCTAGCCAAATCATGGTTCGATGAAAACAATAGATTGTCCAAACATTTATTGTTTAGCGGACATGGACCAATCACAGCGGATAAATACGGAATATTACGAGCCTGCGTATCCGCCGTACGCTGATTAATTACATCCAACGTCAAAGCCGCCGAGGAGGCCCGGCAGCCAGCGCCAACCCCCCAACCTCACCCTCATCTCTCGCCCATCATCCAATTGATCAGAGCTTCGTTGCTCTTGACCTCGTTTCCTTCCTTGTACAGCCAATAAACCACTCACCTCAAGTACTTCACAACCCCATTTGCAATTCACGCTCGGATTTCTTACCTCTCTCTCGCTCGCAGTTGCATCGGCGCTCTCAAACGAACAACTTGACAAGAGACAACAAGCCCGCTCCGGATATTTAGATCATACCCCCCACGGCCTTCAATCATATTCGCATGATTCTTACCGCTCAACCGAGTCTGAAGATACTGCTGCTCTTCATCTAGCATTAGTCAGTCATTTACTGCTGATTTCTCCAGCTGTTGAGGAGCGCGCACTTTGGTCGTACAGGAGACGATGTCGGAAGCAGGTGAGTTGGCTACTTTTCATTGAAATGCGAAAATGCGCAAGCATTAAGCTATCAATTTTACTAGCAATGGACTCTGCTTTTGGGGCCAAGTCTTCAGAGAATAAATTCGAAGCTAATTCTGTTGTTGTCGCAGCTCCTCCCAACCTCAATCTCACCCAAGAGGAAAAACGGGTTTTCTTTCAGCTATTCCAAGCGGCGGATTCTACGAATCTCGGCGTTGTTACAGGCGAACATGCTGTGCCCTTCTTTGAGAAGACGAAACTCTCCCCTGATACTTTGGGTCTGGTATGCATTCCGATAAGATGATCTTGTTTCGTCCTGTTCGATGATGAATGCTCGGATAACTTACTATTCTTCGCTTTTGAATTAGATATGGCAAATAGCAGACAAGGAGAATCGTGGGCTGCTTACACCCTCGGGGTTTTCAATGGTTTTGAGGCTCATTGGTCACGCGCAAGCTGGGCGTTCTCCCACAGATGAACTGGCCCTACAACGTGAGTGCGCAGTCTAGATGACAATGACTTTGTTTTCTACTTCAAGCTAACCAGCCTGATTACCTATTTCTATAGCCGGTCCTTTACCTCGATTCGATGGCATTCAACTCAATGTCAGTGCTGGCCCGCCTTCTCGCCCGGCCACGACGAGCCCTCCGCCTGGCGCAGCTGGTCCAGTCAGGGTTCCGCCTTTGAACCAAGAAGATGTGAACAAATTTAATTCACTGTTTGAGAAATCAGACACAATAAATGGATTCATGTCAGGTACGTGATACATTGTATACACGCAAGTGTCATTGATTACATGGACATGTTTGTTTACATGACAATTGCGAATAGGGGAAACGGCAAAGCAGATCTTCGAACGTGCGCGCCTACCGAATGAAGTCTTAGGCAAGATATGGAATCTCTCCGATACAAAGCAGCGCGGACAACTCGATGCCACGGATTTTATAATTGCTATGCATATGCTCACCTCTTTCAAAACCGGTGCAATGCGGGGAATTCCTTCAACACTTCCTGCTGGCTTGTATGAAGCAGCATCAAGGCGAAGCCTCGGTCGTACCCAAACTGGGTCTGGTGCGGGTCCAGGTGTACTACCTCCAGTACCAGCTATTCCCACGCAATTCACTGGATCTCAGCGGACGCAAAGCCCATTGAGCAGGCCACCCTTCTCTCCTCTGTCTGCACAGTCTACAGGCGCCGAGTGGTTGATTAGTCCGCAGGAGAAGGCACAATTTGACACCATATTTGCAACTGTTGATACAGCAAAAGCTGGGATCATAAGCGGTGATCAGGCTGTTGCATTCTTCACCAATGCTCAGCTACCTGAGGATGTTCTTGCCCAGATATGGGATCTGGCTGATATCGACGCCGATGGACAACTCACTAAAGATGAGTTTGCGGTGGCCATGTATCTAGTACGACAGCAACGGGGCAAGAAAGAGCCATTGCCTGCAGCTCTTCCTCCTGCTTTGATTCCCCCTAGTATGCGCCGGCCAGAAGCATTGCCGGCAAAGCCTGTTGCAGTTGCTCCTCCACCACCGGCACCAGCACCGCTGCCACGCTCGGCAGCTGATGATCTCTTCGGACTCGATACTTTCAGTGCCCCAGCTGTCCCAGCACCTACTCAGTTCCCGCAATCCACTGGAGGTTCGAACGCACCCTTTCAGTCCCCTGGATCACCTGCCTCCCGGACTTCCCAACAAGGCCCGCCTGCCTCCGTCTTCAAACCATTTGTCCCTTCATCTCACTTTGGACAAAGTCTCAATCCACAGTTGACCGGAGCTGGCGTGTCTGCGAAGTCACCACCTCCTCCCTCTGACGATCTTCTAGGCGATAATGATCCAGAAGAAACCAAGAAACTGACAAATGAGACCACCGAGCTGGCTAACTTATCCAATCAAATTGGAACGTTGTCCAAGGAAATGCAGAATGTGCAGTCACAGCGTGCCTCTGCTGAACAAGAAATTACGCAATCATCCCAGCAGAAACGTGATTTTGAAGCGCGATTGGCTCAAGCTAGATCCATGTACGAGAAAGAGCTGAAAGACTTCAAAGCCCTTGAAGTGCGCTTGAATGCTTCCCGGGCCGAAACGAAGAAGCTCCAGCAGGATTACGCCCTCATCGAAGGAAGTCGTGCGGATTTGCAAAATCAATTCGACCAGGTTTCTGCTGCGCTCGTCGCTGACCAGAGCGAGAACGTTGCTCTGAAGGAAAAGATACGTCAAGCTAATCTCTCAGTCAGTCAGCTGAAGCCAGCGCTGGAGAAGGCCCGTTCCGATGCCCGTCAACAGAAAGGTCTTGCCGCCATTAACAAGAAGCAATTGGCCACCGTCGAAGGCGAAAGGGAAAAGATCCAGGGCGAAATCGATACTCTAGCCAAAGAAGCTCTAGAATCTCCTCCCCCAGAGTCAGTTTCTCGCCAAGTGACCGGCGCGAGTAGTGTGGCCAGCCCGGCCTTGTCTGCTGCCAGCCAGCAAACAAATCCTTTTTTCAGACGAACAACGGAAACTTCTGATAGGACTGTTTCTCCAGCTCCTTCTAACCCTCAGGCTGCTTTTGATAGCCTCTTTGGCCCTTCTTCTAGTCAGCCATCTATTCCTACTCCACCGCCACCAACTTCATTTGGTGCCGCCTCTCCTTTCGCACCGCGTGCACAAGACGCTTCACCGAGCCCAAACCACTCGGGGGTTCCAACTCCATCCGTCTCCCCTCCCCCTCAAGCTACAGCTGAACCACCTGCACCTTCCCAATCGCGACAAATAACCCCCAGCTTTCTTCCACTAGAAGGAAACATTCAAGCTCCTTCGAACACCACTTCCACTGTTGTCTCACCACCTGCCAGTCGCTTTGGGGCACCAGATGTTTCTGAAGCCTGGACCCCTTCACGAAATGGTTCGTCGAGTGCATTAGCGGAAGCCGAGAAACCTGTCGCACAGTCTCCGTTCGACGAAGTGCCAGCAACTATCCCGCATGTTGAGGAGCCAGCAACTTCTCCTGCACCACAACCAGTGCCAGCCGCTTTATCTCCAGAGGTATCAGGCGAGAGCCAGCAACCTACTCCGGAGAAATCGAAAGAGCAGAGCTTCGATGAGCTGTTTGGAACTGTCTCTCGTCAACGGTCTCAGTCACAAAAGGCTAGTGATTTCGATGAAGCCTTTGCCGAGATGAAACCACGCGGTGCCGAGACGACAACGACAACTAATGGTGGCGGAGAATTTCCCCCCATCAGGGAATTCGAAAACGACGACGAAGATGATGATAGCACAGACAGTGAAGAGCCATTGGGATTTGACGATAATTTCACTCCTGCTTCTCCACCGCGCAATGAGGAACACTCCAAGAATGAATCCATTGATTCAGCACAGTTACAAGCATTCCCGATTCCCGGCAGTAGCGTGACTCCGTCACAGCCCCCACCGGCCGATGTTGAGAGGTCACCACCCAGCTATGAAACATCTACCGTGAATCAGCAACCAGACGGCTTCCCTCAATCATACCAAGGCCTACTTCCTAGTCGAGAGGACCCGACTGTGGCACCCGACGCACCTCATGCTGTTGAATCGTCTTCTGGCGCACCTATCGTTGCCGGAGAAGCGCAGAAGAAGGCTGGACCAGCCGATTTCGATGCTGCCTTTGCTGATCTCAACTTAGCACCCGCGAAAGAAGATGAGTCAGACGATGATGAGGATGAAGAACCTCAATCTCATCAACCGCAGAACAACGGTTTCGATTTCTCCTTCACTGCTCCCCCATCTCAACCCGCTGCCGCTTCATCGCCAGCGCCAGCAGCTAACACGGCAGCGGCAGACTTTTTCAACTTCGATAGCAACTTCGAAGCACCAGCAAGCACTTCCACTCCAGCAGCAAACGCCAAACCATCACCAGCCGGAGATCATGATTGGAATGCCCTCTTCGCACCTCTAGACAATGCCGCCACACCATCACCCCAGGCTGCTGCTGCTGCTGCTGCTGCCAGCAGCAATGGTGCTCCCACCCAAGCACCAGCTGCAGCAAACGACAGCCGGCCACCCGGCTGGGCTCTCGACCAAGATACCGGTGAAGATGACTATATTCTGAAGCGATTAACTGGCATGGGTTTCCCGCGTGACGAGTCACTAGCCGCGTTGGAAAAGTTCGACTATAACATTGACAAAGTAAGTTGAAAACCTTTTAGAAAGAGCCATCCTATATATAAAGCGCATAACTAACAATCCCCCTCCTCAGGCCGTCGATTACCTAACCTCGAGATCCTAGTCCTCTCTCATCATCGATCCGTTGTATATAAATAACCATCTACCTATGGCACCTTTATTATTTCTTTTTTCTGTCAGCTAAAAACCGTCATGATTTTTTTTGTTGATTCCACCCCCTCATTTTTTTCATTTTCATTTATTGCCCCTCAAGCCCTATCTGTAATTTTCCCCTTGTCTCCCTTTGCAGCCTTGTATGTTTTGTTCATCTAACTTCAAACTCGAATGTTTAGAATTTTTTTTTTCTCAGTATTGACTGCCCTATGTTATGCTAACTATGTATGCCATTGTATATCTAATTCATTAAATGAGACATTTATTCATCATAGAAAACTTGTGGAGGTTGTTCGTAAAGTCATTTATGCTATGGCTAGCTGAAAGAGGGAACGAACTAAGAAGAGAAAACAATGACATTGATAAAACGAATCGAAGTAATGAGTCTACCTAAACTCCTTGCCATCTACCTAACTTAATTGTTCACATGAGCATGGGCAACACACAATGTTTATGATACAGAGAGAAGTCTACAGAAGCTTTTCGTCTAACAAACAAGAAATAAAAATGGAAACCAAGAAGAGGAAGAGGGATGGATCAGCCACGAGTCGATTGGTCGATCGAATGAATTGCTAGGTGTGGCATGTTGTCAAGTGTTTTTCTCGTGTATAGTTGACACCCGTTGCAAGGAAACAACTAAGAAAGCAAGTTAGTTTTACCATCACTCTTCAGTCCAGAATGACTTGCGACTTACCAAAGTCTTCTAGCGATCGTTGTCTTGGGCTTGTCCGAGGACTCCTGCCATGCATCAAATTGTCGAACCCAGTAGAGCCTTGGAGAAGATAGAAGAGACCGCCCATAATGCATAATACTCCTACAGAGAAAACCCAAACTCGGGCTATGGTAATTATTGATGTCGGGCCTGTCACGAACCAGCCAAATATACAGAACAAGGTTGCCAGTATATCAACAAAAAGCACTGCCGAAATAAGCTGCCAGGATGGCATAGACGACCAGAAAGGACCATTCGCACGTGTAATGAAGATCAACCAGTTTTCCGTCAGAGCAATCTCCAGGAACAAGACAGAATCACGTTGACCATAATCTTGAATAATGCCTCCATTGTCCCCGCCAACAAGCATAGTACATAATGTAACCCACGTCCCGGCGGATAATACCAAGCCAAGGATGATTGACATTCCCCAAAGCCTGGGTAGGTTCCACTTGACCGGAGTTCTTGAATAAGGTGCATGGTCATATGCGATTGCGAGAGTCGCAATATCCGCAAAAATGGCAAGGAATACGATTAACTGAAGGTTGAGGCTGTCGTTATAAAGACAAATCCAAATTCCAAGGAAGGATTCAAGATGGATGGATAGAGCAATACGATAGACCACATAAGCGTACATCCGGTGGAAAATCTGACGTGAAATCTTGAGCGCATCAATGATTGCTGACAGACCAGGGGCGAGAAAAACGATATCTGCAGCCGAACGAGCGGCGTCTGATGATCCTTCCACAGCAATACCTGTGTCTGCTTTCTTTAGCGATGGTGCATCGTTGACACCATCTCCTGTCATGGCAACGAGGTAACCTCGCTTTTGTAGAATATCAACAACAGCGTATTTGTGTTGAGGAAATACCTCGGCAAAACCGTCCGCAGCTTCGACAAAATCGTAAACTTCAGAGCCAGGCATATCGCCGCCACCACCGAGACCAAGTTTCTCTGCATTGTAGACATTTGTACCTAGTCCAAGTTGACGTGAGGTCTCACGAGCAATACCCACTGCATCGCCAGTCAGCATTTTGACAGACAGACCGAGTGTCTTTGCTTCGCTGATAGTTTTGAATGTATCATGACGAGGAGGGTCCGAACAAGGCATGATACCCAAGATCTCCCAGGGGTGGCCCTCACGTTTTCGAGCAATTCCTAGAGAACGAAAGCCACGCGTAGCAAATTCAGCGACTTTGTTCTTGTATGCAATATCTATCGCTTCCGGGACCACATGGTCTTCCTCGACTGTCTTCAAAACAACTAGCGGTGCACCTTTGACACAGATCATCCTATCTCCTTCTAGTGATTGAACAATAGCGGTGACCTTTTTTGATACTGAGTCGAAAGGGTAAAATTCCAGAACACGGTACTGAGTGAGAAGTCTTTTGGCCTCAGGGTAAAAACGGAGAGTTTTCAGAAACGCCTTGTCGATGGCATCAATGCCTTTCTTCTTGTGTGAAGCGGCTAAACACGCAGTTAACATGAGCTCTTCTCGATCGACACCAGGGACGGTATATGGCTCTGCCAAGGACAATTTGTTCTTTGTTAAAGTGCCAGTCTTGTCTGAGCAGAGAATCTCGACGCCTGCCAGAGATTCGATGGCCGACAGCCTTTGAACGATGGCTTGTTTTTTTGCTAGATACGCAGCTCCAACTGCCATGGTAGTGGTGACAACGGCGGGGAGGCCGACTGGGACACCGATGATGGTAATACCGAGAGTGAATTCGAGGATTCTCAAGATGTTGGATGACCTGAAAAAGGAAGAAACCCAAACCAACAAAATACAACAAATAACAGAGCCCAGCAAGGTTGCACCAATTGAATTGAGGACTTCTGTAAAGTGACCACTTCCAGCCGAGGCAGTATTAACCAAGGCAGCTGCGCGGCCTACAAAAGTGTTGTCTCCAGTTGCGGTAATCACCAAGAAGGCTGCACCACGCTTGACGGCGGACGAAGCATAACATATATCTCCGAGATATTTATCCACGGCTAAGGATTCCCCAGTGATAGAAGATTGATCGACTTGTAGGAAGGCATCTTCGGTTACGATCTTTCCATCAGCTGGAACAATGGTGCCCTACGAAAATCAGTTTCAAGGCCGCACAAAAGGTAACAAGTAACTTACCTCTTCTATATGGATGATGTCACCAGGAACGACTCCTGAAGCTGCTATCTCTTTTATTTCGCCATTTCTCAACACTACCGCCTTTAGGGCTAACGTTTTCTTGAGCTCATCGACAATTGATCCAGCTTGATATTCCTGAATGAAGCCGACGGTAGCGTTTAGCAGTAGTAAACCGCAAATGACACCCAAGTCAACCCAGTCTTTAAGGCCAGCAGCCAGAACTGCCGCACCCTAGATATCACAAAGTTATTAGTGCTATATAATTGATTCTCAAAGACGTGATCGAACCACTTACTTCCATGACGAACTGAATAGGTCCGACGAAGAACATCAAAAATTTAAAGATCAAATGCTGTTTTTCTTCCTTTTTCATCTGATTCAAACCGTATTTCTTTCGCCGTAAAGACACTTCCGTATCATTAAGACCAGTATGACGATTCGTTCGTAGCAGCTCTGGGGGAATGTAACGGGAGCTGTTGGAATCTTCGCCGGCTTCATCTTCGTCTTCTATGTGATCATGGTGAGACTCGAGCTCTTCGATAAGTGCATCCATATCCTCCTCAACTTCGGTTCCCGCGAAAGACTTATTCTTGTCTCTATAGCTCTCCGGCAGTCCTCGGTCAACGCGAGTCTCAGCAGTAGAGACTGTAGTCTGACTTTTGTTAGGTCCGCTGTTGTTGCTGATGTATTTGGCCATGACGTCGGCTTTGACGTGTGAAGAGTTTCGGAGAGACAGGTGGTGATAGGTACAGACTGAATCATACGATCGAGGATAACTCTGCAAGCGGAAGGATGGGCGAGGCGTCGATTGCTGGTGAGAATATTCCGCAAAGTGAATATACAGTCCAACAGGAAAGAAAAGGGGAGTATATCAATGAAGAAGTGTATAGTGTACTATATACTAAACAAACTGCCAAATGAGCGGCAGGTCGAGAATCGGAATAAGTGAACAGAAGACGAGGCATCCTGCAATGCGAGAGAGAAGTCGAGGGGTTTAAAAGGGTCCGCCGTGGAAGGCAGTGGCGGCCATCGAGGGCAGGAGCCAGCCAACCCAAGATAGACGATTGGCAAACAAACCAAACATCCGCCATTTCTTCGTTTAAATGAAATAACATCAGTCTTATTTCAAGAAATACCCCGGGTTTCCTTTGTTATCGCGGGTAGAATGGCTTTATTTAGCCCAGGATATGCATGCCGTGAGGCTTCTGTGTATAAGGCCTGGGCTATACCATGTCACGCTATATATGTAAACATGAACAACGCCGCGGGTTATTTTCATTTCCGTGTCAAGACGGACATCTTAAGTAGTTGTTCGTTAGGTCTTTCTCTACCGGAAGAAAGAAGCTCAGAGGAGGTCATCGTCAATGCGTGAGTCGACGGGGCACCAGCCCGCTTAGAATATTCACCGAATGGATTTTGAGAGGTTAAATTCTCAATGAGATACGCGTTCAATTGACCTTTCATCGACTGAACTCTGAAGATGTGAGACGTTGGAGGTTAAGAAACACGCATTCTGATTGGCTGGGACTCGGGGATGCACGATTACGTAAGGAGTCAGGTCCCGACGTCATGTCAACCGATAAGATAAAGATTCTCACCTCGACTAAAAATGTTCTTCACAATGTAAACACGACCTCGACCTGCCCAGAATATATTCATCATGGGGCAATAAGACACGGAATAGCATCCTTTTGCCAACCATCAGTCAATACTACCCTGTCTTCTCGCTATATGTTCTCTCGCTTTAGGAGGCGGCGCGATGAACGGCAAACAAATCCCGGGCTTTTATTGGGGTGAGTCTTGAGTCTTGACAAGGGTTGATGCGCCGTAAAGCAGTTTAATGCTTGATTGGTGGCTAGATATGGGCCATTTGAATAACGTGGATGATAATTGGAGAACAGACCCTGAAAAAAAGAAATATTTCCGCATTCAGGCAAACCATGTTGCTCCTACAGGATCGCAGTATTCCAGAGAGGCTGTCAAGAAAAGGAAGCTCGATCATGAGGTGAATATATAGACACGGAAATTTACATGTCTGTTGTTACGCTCTTTCTAACCTGTATAATCAGGAACGGAAGCGTAAGGCTACTATTAGTCGACGCGTCCGAAGAGAACGAGTGCAGACAACCCGATCTCTGACACATCCTTTTACTAGGCTAGCCGCCGAAGTGGGCAACAGACCTGTGCCTGGGTTTGTGAAGAAGTCTCAGCAAGGAGAGATTTATGCTAGCCAACTTCAGCGGCGAAATATCTGCCCTATGGATGGCGTTGTGTCTAGCGGTTTCGGGTCAATGGCCGACTTCGTTCGTCATGGTGAATCCGGTGTCCTTGTAGCTGGTATTTACAAGCTTTCCGGTGGATTGTTTATATCATGACTAACAACTACGTATAGGGATAAACACAGGGGGTTCATGCAAAATTATGTGAGTTCCCATGAACAATCTTCAGCAAAGAAGGGCCGAAATTAACAAAATTTGTTAACAGAGCATGCCCACCATCGTCAAAAAATACAGAAAGGTGGAATTATAAACCGGCCAGGGATGCAGCTCAACTTAATTTCAACTACAGAGTTAGTTATATCGATGTCTAAATCGAGAAAATCTGCTGACGAAAAGAAAGCTATCGTCTATCTCTATGTGCGAGTCAGGTCACTTTCTGTAAGTTTCCCAATATTCCATCATAATATATTCTGGCACCTAACAACGGACGCCAGAGCCACAATGGACAGCGGGAGTAGAGGAGAATCAACTTTAGGCATCGGATTCCTGAACCAGATGAATGCTATGAATGAAGAGGGCTCGTGGCATGATCGTCGTGAGTAACCCTATAACAAGTACTATGGAATCATGTGGACTGATACTGTTAAATTTAGACATCCCAGTGAGTCGCATTGAAGACAGCGCGACGCTCTGGTGTTCCGCAGCTCGACCTGATCCCGACAATCCACTCTTCGCAATCGGGACATCTGACGGACTCTACACCGTGGCTGTCAACCCGGATAGACTGACCCTTACACGAGCACATATTCCAATCCCTCAAAAGGCCAGCGGACGGAAAAACTTCCATAACAACAAGCAAGTTTTCACGAATTCTATGAATCTAATTTCAGTTGAATGGCTGTCTGGAACAGTTATAGCTTCTGGATTTAGGAATTCGTATTTGTATTTGAGCGATTTACGCAGCAACGGACATAGCAAGCGTATAAAGCATCCGCATCCCATTGAACAAATCAAAAAGATTGATGAGTATCGACTTGTTTTAGCTGGTTATAAATCAGTACGTTCAAGATCAACCAGAGAGGTATGATAATTTAGAGCTGACTTCATCCTAGCTGCACATGTACGACCTACGATACCCAAAAACAGAAACTGCTGGATCTAAGCAACACCGCCATGACAAGGCTACCACTTCAACAAAGCCATACCTCGTCTTTGATGATTACACCTGCGAATTAGGACATAAAATCGATATCAATCGGGAGCTGGGATTACTTGCCGGCTGTACGTTCATTTAACTTCCTTTCCGTTAATTCAATCAGTGTCTGTCTCTCTAATAGGAAACATCTGGCACAGTGACCAATAATCAAAATATCGCTTTCTACTCGCTTGCTGATGGGTCTGTTGTTCCCTCTGCATCGTCATCATCATCACCTCAATCCTCTGATGGAGGAAACGTGTGCCGCATCCTTTTCGAAGAATATGAGTACCCTATCCACCAGCAGCAGACTCCGCGGTTGTTATTTTCCCGGGGACCAACTGTTCAGGAATTGGCGTGGTGATAGACTATATCCTGACTAGTCTATTGAATGTATGTGAGCTGTCGTATACAGTATACCGGGCCAGTTAATCCTGTATGATACGCCACAATTACGAGTCCATATACCATTGTCATTATTCGCAAATAGTAATACTACCTTGAAAGTTGATACATATAACGAAGCACACTGCATTGCATCGCCTTGGGGCGTTTGTCAGGGCAACGTCTGTGAAACCACAAAGGCGCAAAGCCCTAGCTTAGTTGCAACAAATCAGCAACGCCCATTCAAAGACGACACAATTGGATAAAGGAAGACAAAGAAAAAGACAAACGAAAATGGTGCAACGTGACTTTTGCCTCCGCTTTTCGGCTTTAGGGCAAACGCTTTAGGGCTTAAAACCCACCACCGTCCTCTTTCCATCCCACCCTCCTTCCTTCTCCAACCTCCCTCTCTCGTTTTCACCGTTTTTTCTCATCGTATATTGTCGTGGTTTTTTGTCCTGGTGGTTTTCTCAATATCTGATACAAATGTGGCCTTCTAGCCCGATCCCAGTAAGTCAAGCTACCTTCACGTTTCGTGATTTATATCAAGTGCTTCCGAAAAAGACAATTTACTAATAGTCTACCCTAGATTCTAAGCCCGACAGACTGTGTTTCGATAGACTCAGCAAAGATTCGAACACCGAAAGCAAGATATCCACACCAAGCTGCGCTGAACACCTTTTACGAACAAAGATTGTCGAAGAAGATAATCCGTTCCAGGCTCCCATCGACAATACGATGTTGAATAGCTGTGCTATTTATTTTACGCCAGACAGATTTATTGTCGAATCACAAGCCTATCCTAGAGACCCTACATCATTTAAATGGTGTAACCAAAGGCCACAAATCGAAAACAAATATTGCAGTCTCAGTGTTGCGTCGTAAGATGCAAAAAGCGCTCATCATCGAAGCGAAGCGCTTTCCAAAAGCGAAGTCAAACCCGAAACCAAAAGCGAGTCTTCAACAACAGAAGAATGGTGGAACAATGATGTTTATACACTTCATTTGGAGCAATTTGAAGGCTATATTGTCAAGACTCGAGATCAAGACATGTATCTAGGAACAATGTACGGGATATTGGTGATTGGAGACAGGCACAACGCCGAAGGCATTGTTACGAGTGACTACATGTCGCGGGAAGTCCTGTAACCAACGACCGCGTGCATCAGATGAGGGCAAGTGAGACGTTTGACAAAGGGCAACCATTTCATAAACTACGCCAATGTCATACCGTTAATGCGCCCATGAGAACTGAGGAAATCAAAGAAGCAATACGAGAGTTCAAGACGAGTTCCGAACTGTGAGCACCTAATCGCTTGCGGGATATTACGACAAGACACCCAATGCATTATTCTTCTGACAGTGTCGCGGTATACATAATGACTTGGGGGTCGCACGTCTGAGTATTAAGGAAAGAATATTTCGGTTGTTCGGTATTTCCTGAACAAGACGCATGCCTCAGCACTCCGATTCCAGAGGCAGAGGATGAACTTTACGACACACCAACAGCAGAAGAGGATACGCCACCTAAGAAAGATGAACGAAGTTGATAGAGGCTGCGGCCATTCTACGAGATGGGATCCGCGTCAAAGATAACAAATGAAGGCTACCTGCTTCCTCGAACGACTTGATTACTATATATCGGTTCGTGACCTATATCCTGTGAGTAATATCAATGAAAGCAGCGTTTTCGACGAGGTATGATCTGAGTGATTCAGATTGGCTGCCTTTAGTGACCCTGGCCGGATCTTCAAATAGCAACAATCGGTCATCAGCAAGCTCTGAAGCAACAAAGTAGAGTATCACAACATGCCATGACGTCTAAAATGGCACAATACTATACAACTCTTGAGCAATTGATACCGCGTGCTGAGAGTGGCGTCCAATACCGTCTTCTGTCCGACTGAATAATCTGTTCGACTGAAGATCGATAAATTTGAGACTTCCCTTCTCGCATCGACACGAAGCCTTGGTTCATTGCGAGGATGAAAACATAAATGAGACACTATGGGAACTACGAACCAGGGGAAACCCATATGGTTCAGTTTTATCAGCACTCGGACGTGGCTAGTCTGATCCCAGACGTGGTCATTGTCGGAATAACGACTTGCAATCCACAAGCAGTTGGGGAGATAAAGATCCATTGGGTCTATGGTCGACCAGAGACGTCTTCTACACACTAGAATCAAGAAGCGTCGCCGCCAATCGACTGAGTCGCTGAGGTTGAGAAGGTTACTCGCGACGCACGTCGGGCCGTTTAGCAGCTTCTAGCTGAACTCACACATTATTCCCTGTCCTCTAAATTATTCTCCAGCAGTCAGCTGAGAGACTCTTCGACAACTGGCGGCGACGACGGCAATGATAAATATGACATTGCAATGCATTCTTCAGACATTTGTGAATGCACAAAGGAACCAATTATTCATGTACAGTAGCACCCTGAGTGGGAAGAATTCCCTCACAATTGGTTGACGTCAAAGATAAATATACCATGTGTATAGCTAAACCGGGCACATATCCATTGACGCTGCCAAAGTACATATCAAGAAAAAACAATTACCGCAGCCTTTATTGGGTGCGGCATACAACCTAGTTTTGGCCTCATGCTCGCCGTCTTTTCTCATGGGTTGAATGGACAGCCCTAATGATATCAAGATATTACCCAGATAAGCCCGCAAGCCTAATCTGCTGAACTGCTTCGTACCGAGTCAAATCAAAGGATACAATCAATAAATCTATCAAACTGCACTTTGTATATATATCTTGACACTGCTCAAACGCACATCAAATAAAAAAACGGAAACAATCAATCCAACCCCCCAGCCAACCATTCTCCAACCTCAACACCAATCCCCTTCGCCAGCTCCCCAATCCAATCCCCAGAAACATTAATACACCACTTCTCGCCAGCATCAGCACTCGTCGCCGCAGCGCCTGCTCCGCCTCCAACACCACCGCCACCACCACTACCGGAAGGAACCACAAGCCGCAATCGACGCAAAGTCGCAAGCTCAGTGTATATCGAGTCCGCCATGGCGGACGTATGCAATGCGTTTGCCGGTGGATTGGGGTCGATGGCGTGGTAGATTGCGATCAGGCGTTCGAGCGTGAACGGGCGTGCTGTGAGGAGCGTTGAGGATGCTGATGCTGACGATGCCGACGGGCCTGTGACAAGCGCAGCTGCGGTGATGGCGGCGCCGGATCCGGTGTTGCCGCTGATTGTGGCCGAGGTGGTCTCAAAGGCAGAACTGAGCATGGATTTGGTGATCTTGGTTTTCACTCGCTTCGCCTTGCGGGGCGTTGATGGGTCGTCGTTGTCGTCGTCGAGTTGGGCTTGGGAGAGGAGTTTGAGGCGTCTTCGGTGGTGGGAGCGTTTGTTTCGCGCGGAGAGGGATGAGGATGAGAATTTGGAGAAGAAGATGGTGTCGAGGCGTTGGGGGGTGTGGGATGCCACGTATGCGGATGTTAGGACTAGGGTTGGGAAGTAGGGTAGTGAGGGAAGTTTTGGTGTTGAATGGTTCTTTTTCTCCTTCTTGTTCTTTTTCGTAGTATCCTCGTCGTCATCTGTCTTTTTGGTGTCTTTTTCGTCTTCAGGAACGATGATATGATGAACCAACATCGATTCACCCTGCACCTTGAACATGGCTCGATTCCGGAGTAACAGTCTGGTAAAATCCCATGTTTCACTTCCACCTGGCGGCGGAGCCTGGCCGCTCACCATGGGCTGAATAAAGCGTGGCCACAGTCTCTCGCAGATAGACCTGAATGACGGGATGGTGCCAGCGGTAGGCCCAACTAGGGAGTCGTATACCGTTGCAACGAATTGCGTATAGATCTTCGAATAAGACACTTCGTTTATTATATCATCGGGCACACCTTGAACAGGAAAGGGACCGGACGCTGTGATGATACTAATTGCCTCTTTGCGGGTGTATGGTGGAAAGGTGATGTGCGAAACGCCGGCCGCCTGCAGGAATAGCGGACGAGGCGTGGTGTTCATAATTAGGATGACAGTCAAAGATGGTATCTATGCCAACATTCCCGTTAGTAATTGCCCTACTTTTTTTCTGTCGTATACGCACCATTTCTCCCAGCCTCGCCAACGCCGCAAGAAGCATCTGCGACGCATCCCGCTGCCTATCAATACCATCCAAGACAAGAACAAGCTTGCTCTTGCTCTTGCCCTTGAGCCCGTCACCCTCACCATCACCACCCTGCCGCTGCTTCCACACCTCAATAATATCCGTCAACAGGATCAACAACGTGCTGACATGCTCGCACTTCCCTTTCCCGAACCGCTCCCACTCATCCTCCATATGCAGCGCTTTCAGCGTCTCCAGGAGGATCTTGGTGAGCAAATGGCGCGCCGTTATGCATTCGACGCAGCGGATTATGGCATACGAGATTTGTAGTGCGTCCACCACGGCTCGTGTGATTGTTGATTTGCATGTTGCTGATATTCCGTAGAGGACGAGGGTGGGTGGACTTGGGATGTTGGGCTGGTTTTTCTTGTCAGAGTCTGCTTTTTCTTTTAGAATAGCTTATATACTCACCGCAAGAAGCGCCGCTAGTTGACGGATTTGTAGCTCGCGACACGGCCATTGCTGGCTCAAGGAACGGCTTAGCTCGTCATGAAGGAGAGGAAGGGGTGTCATCGTGATGCCATTTAGTGAGGGCAATATCGTGGGGAAAAATATAGAAACGGTAGATATAAGTTCTGTTGTGTATTCTATGCGGCGATTCACAAGCAGACAACGCTCAATGGCAGCTTGGTTGGAGTTGGAGCGATGATTGAGGTTGAAGCGCGTTGATGAAGCTAAACAATTATTTGCCGCGGAGGTCAGGTGGCCCGTGCATTCCACATGCTTATCGATGCTTATCTTAATTATATTTAAGACTAAGTGAGATGATTTACGCAGCAAGCAGTATAAAGTATGAATACATTCATCTAAAGTAGAGCTAGGCTATGACAGCTTCCGAGCATGATCGATGATCTCTCGAACCCCAATGACAATACAATCTATCTCCCAGAAGATCAAGGTCAAGTGCCTTTCACATGGTGAATGCACAAGTCAACCCAATCGAAGCCATTCAACCATAGGCAGAACGAAGGGAAAAAGGAGAATCAGAAGAGTGGCGGATGGGCATGTGTACAGGGGCTCTGGAGACGTCCATACAAGGATGGATTCTCGTGGCCCAAAAGCAGCAAACAAACAACATGAAGTAAGAAAGCAGAATACAGAAAGCATAGAAAATAGAGAAGAAAAAGACTGTTCAGGTAAAACAATACGTGTGGTAGAGAGCATCCTCGAGAGAGGAATACGGCTCGAGAATTAGTCCAGCCAGAAGAATTCCCTTGCCATCGCCCCTCCTGCACACGTAGAATAAATGAGAGTGAAAAATAAAACAAGTTGTACAAGTTTCATAATGCAATGCGTCTGCAAATAAAAATGCATGGTCAATGATCCTGGGAGGTTGTATCAACAAAAATATCGCAGAGATGGTTGAATGTCTACGTCCAATTGTTGATTCTTTGGCCAAAAATCTCAAGCTGACGCATATTCAGTGATAGGGCCGTAAGTCGTAAATATCGTATCATTCGTCGATAGAATACAGTTTTTAAAGCACAGGCGAGGAGCGCTGACATGCGAGTATTTGCGGGGAGCGACTTAATAAAATCCGTTGCCGAAAGCCTGGCTTTGCGAGAGACCGTGATTAGGAGAAAAAGCCGATACTTCAGATGGACCGGCAGTAACGTTGAAGCCGTTACCCGGAGAGACAAGTGGCTGTTGAGTAACATATTGTTGAGGTGATCCTCCATTGCCGGTGAACGGAGTTTGAGGCGTTCCAAAAGGCTTTGGAGGCACCTGCATGGACGCGGGTAACTGACCAGAGGTCATATCATTGGGGGTGACCTGGCCGCTAGGGTTGCCGCTGGTGCGTCCAGACGTTTCCGCGCCTGCTATCTTGCCTGCAATGCGGCGTCCATGCGGTGTCTGCCGGATTGAGGGCAAAATAGGCCGGACAGCCTCGACGATCCGGTTGCGATTTTCAACATCGGCAAAATCCATAGCAGTCTGTACGACGTAGTTGGCATAGGAGTCGCGAAGCATGGCGTCGAGTTCACGGGGAACGAGAATCTCGTCAATCATGCGACGGCGCGTTGGATATTCCGCAGTGCGCAAACACTTTTCGATGACATTAGAACTGAACTTCTGCTTCGAAAGAGCCGGGATATTGCCGGAGAAGCTCTGACAAAGAGGTTCGGTAAAGTGTGGCTCAGACAAGTCAAGGATATATTGGACAACGTAATTTCCAAAGGGATCCTGAACAAGGGAAAAGGCGTTCGATGTAATTTGAGCGATCAGGCGAGCACGCTGTTCCCCAGAGGCATGGTCAATGCAACGCTGCAAGACGCAGCATCCATGACGATGAGTTCCAACGATGACACAGTGCGCGCCCACAGAATCATAAATAAACTGAGCGTCCTCAGCAGACAAGCGGTTGAGGCATTTCTGGATAACGTGGTTTCCGTTCAGATCTTGTACCAATTCCACGACATGGCCACTGAGAGCCTCGATCACCATCTGGATCTGTTGTGGCGTTGAGACGAACTCAATCATCTTCTGCAAGGCACGAGTGCCATGCTGGTTCAAGGCGATGGGGACTAACTGGGGAGCCGCGTTGTGAATCAGACGAGTGCGTTGATCATCGTTGGAATACTCGAGGAGTTTCTGGCACAAATAGTTGCCAAACGGATCTGTGACAAGTCAGTATAAAAATTGGAACATGGAAACTAAAAGCTTTCGTGGGTCAAAAGTGGTACTAACCAGTCATAAGCTCCACAACGTGCATGTATGTCTCCGCGAAGATGAGCTGAACGTGCTCTGGGTTACGCTCTTCGAGCTTACGCTGAAGATAACGGCATCCATGCTGGTCTTTGCACAGGTTGTAAAGCTCGCCCCGGTATTGTTCCAAGGGCAGATTAGCGAATCGAGAAACCTGCTGTGCATCGGTTTCGCCGCTGCGATGAGTTGGGGCGTTATTGGGGCGTGCTGGGGCCCGTGCAAATTGAAACATGCCGTTTTGATTGAAGCCGGCGGAGTACGGGACTTGTGCTGCGAAGTTTTGAGCAGCCGCACCATTGACTGACATGCCATTGGCATTGTACGGCTGGACGGAATACGGATAGAACTGTCCTTGGAAGCCGGATAGACCAGAGGAAGCGGTCTGACCACCGAGAGAAGAACCGGCCACTGAAGCTAGCTGAGGTCCGAAAGGCGTAGCAGTCGCCTGAAGTCCCGACTGTGAACCACCGTTGGAAACAATGTTCGAGTCTTCACGCTCAGGAGAATCCTTGGCTGAGCGAGGATTTGCGGCACCAACGGGAATGCGTCCAAGACTAGCATTGTGTTGATGGAATTGCTCAGCGTGAGTCTTAGGTGGGGTGATAGCAGTGCCAAAACCGTTGGCTTTCACGGTGGGCAGGTCATTGGTAGAATAAGAGGATTGCAACGAAACGGGACGAGCAGATGAGCTGGCAGTAGGAGTCGTAGGCTCTTGTTTGCCGATAAACATGTTCACCTCAACAGAGTGTCGAGCAGCATGGCGAGGTGTGGGGGTTGCATCAGCCGCATGAGGATGGCCTAGCTGGTTTTCCGAGCGGAACATACTCAAATCGCCCTGTGGCATAGAGCGGTAGCGGTTGTGGTGAGAGTTCCACGGTTCTGGAGTGCGAGAATTGGCGAGATCCAAGGCGTCAGAGTTTGCCGAAAGCTAAGAAATGGCCAGTCAGCATACAGATTCGTTAGACTGTGAACAGGCGACTTACCAATCCGGAATTGTGAGACAAAGTTGGAAACTTGTCATCGAGGTCAGTCATCTGAAGGTAGCTTTTGATGTCAGGAGTTGGTAGGCGATCCTCGTCCTTGGGCGTTCCTTTCTCGTCTCCAAATAGGAGTCGAGCAGCGTTGAAGGGTTCCATGGATGAACCGTTATTGTAAGTTGCTGTTACTGATTTCAACTGAGCAGCCAGGCTTGTTGTGGGCATAGAATACCGGTGGATGCTGGTAGTTGTAAAGAGAGGTGTCAGTGGAGTGTTGCGAAACAACAAAGAGATAAGATGGAAGAAGAACAGATTGAAATTCAAGGCAAATGTGTCGAGAGTTCGGAATGAAAGGAATGAGAGGAAAATGCAAGGCGAAAAAAAGAGAGAGAACGCTGGGGGGGTATCGAGGACATATTTATAGCCAAATCTCAGCCATTGATGACCTCAACATTCTCATTGTGCCAGCTCTCAATAGATCGTGCAGTGGCAAAAAAGAGACAAATACAATTGTGACAGTCATGTGAATAGAGCCATCGTGCTCTGGAGGTCATTGTGTGCTATTATGGGAAGCAGAGAAGAAAGGAAGCAGGCAGGAAAAGAGGGTGGCAGGGGACAGGGGAAGGGGCCACTCACGATGGACCTGGCCGGTACGCAGCCACTGAGTCTGGGAAGTACTCTTCTTCCTCAGAGTTCCGTCGGGATCCAGGGACTGAGTGGACAGAAAAGCGGTGGTTGGAGCCTGAGGTAGCACCATTTCTGGCCTGGGAGGTGGCTGGAGGCGAGGTCACCTGAGACGGTGAGAAAATGTTAAAGATACCTGGAGATGAGGTCACACTGGAGGTGGAGAAGCGTGAAGGGCGTGCAAAAGAAGTAGGAAAGCCACCATCACGGTATTCAGGTGGTGTAGTTGGCTCACTGACAGGGCCAGAGAGACCTGCATGGGCAAGGTCACGGGCTAGCTGGTCAATCTCCTGTCTCTCCCTTTCATGCTGCATGTCCAGTAGCTTCATATCAGCCTCGAAGCGTTTCTTCTGCTCCCGCATGTACTCGATGTGTTGGCGCTTCTTCTCGATCTAGGAATAAGAATTTGATTAGCAGATGTAAGAGCATGAGGGCCTCCCGCAGAGAACTCACCAGCTGGGATTTGTGGAGTTGAGTAGCCTATCAACCAAGCAGTCAGTCAGTCAGTCCGTTTCTTTTTCTCCCAAGGCACAGTCAAGCTAAAAAGGCAAAGACCACTGGACGAGACACGGTGCTCACCGAAGACAACAAATCCAAAGAATCGGGAGACTGGGCTGGCTGCTGGTTCAGGAAGCTCCACGACGACAATTTGCCAGCGTCGGTGGTGAAGCGGCGTTGTAGATTTGCGCGCACGTCGGTGGGGGGACGTGAAAAGGCCGACATCATATTTGCAGGAGGGGATAGGGGCGTATGGGACGAGAACGAGGTGTCGACGGGCGGAGAGCGAGGTGATGGGAACCTCAGATCGTCCAGGCGCTCGCCGAAGCCATTTTTGAAAGCCATCTTCAAGAGGAAGACTCGTGGTCGCACAGATCAGAGCTATACAGGGGAACCGCACATGTCAGCGAGCGAGAAGACAGCGACAACAACAAAAGCGATGCCTGTCAATTGCAGCCAAGCAGAAACAGTGGAAGGCAAGCAGAGAGAGAAGAGATAAAGAGGATATCAACAAGCAAGACACAAAGGACAAAAAGAGAGTGTGGGTAGGCGAGGGCGCCAGAATAATGAATGATTTGTGGGAGTGGTGCTAGCAGGGCCAGCATGGCTGGGGGGAGTGTGTTTTGGGGAGGGGCGGGGGGCACTATCCAGTTGGCGGTGTGTCTTGGCCCAGGGCAGTAACACCTAACAAGCAAGGAGCAGGGAGGGGTTGAGGGGCCAAATCACAGCCAAACAGCTGTGTCTCTGGGGGTGCTTTTTGGGGCTGCTTTGTATTTCTCTTCTGCTTGTTCTTAAACAGGGAACTGTCTTCTATTTGTCCCCTTTGTGTGCGTGTTTGTATGAGAATGGTGTGGAAAGTGTACTCACACTAGATAGCGGACCTATTGAGGGGGGAAAAGGACTACCCTAGACGGACTCGGCGGCGACAAAGAAAAATTGCATATCGGAACAGGCTCGAAATTGGATGGACCGGAGAAACCGACTTCTGCCCTGAAAGCACCGAGCGTGTACAGAGAGAAACGCGACGAGGACTGTCGAGCGGCGAGACGATGCGGGTTTCGGCTACGGAGGACGAGGTCGGGCTACTCGAGCAACGCAAGAGTAATGCCGGCGAAAAGAACGGACACGGCAAAAACAAGTCGCGGGTCGACGAGCAGTCGAGGATAAGAATTGGTACAGAGGGCAATATAATACAAGAAGAGCGACCTGGGGTGGAAGGAGGAGCGAGAGGAGGAAAGCGACGGGGCGAGACGAGATGTGCACTAAGCAACGTAGTCACTCGTTAGGGCGGTAACGTCCGTGAGGCGGGGAGGCCCAATCGGTCAGTCACTGTCTGTCGAGCTCGGAATTACAGTATTTACTACTGCTAAAGTGCTACTCTGATCATTACAGAGTGGCAATCGGCAGGCTAATTCTGCGACGCAATAATGCAATCCAAATCGCAATGTTTCCGCATGTTTCAGTCGAAAGGCTCTGGACAGGGACAAAGCCGACGCCAGCCATTCCCCGGGCTGACACAGATCAATTATATCCCATGTTTTCTACTTAAACAAACGAACAAGATAAAAAAGACAAACAAGATAAAATTTCCCGATGCGTCGTAGTACGTGGTACGACTGGTCTTGATACACTACGTACAGTATTCGTCGTTTTTTCTAGAACGGGGGTTCCTACAGCCTGGAGAGATGCAGGCCTGATGCAGCAGAACCAGATCGCTGGCTTCTGCAATATGCAGACGGACGTGCAGCATGCCAGGCTGGCCGGCCAGCCAGCAGGTAGCCTAGCATATAAACTTCGTGGACTGTTTGCCACCGTCTGATTGATTGATTCAGCCAAGTACCGCACTCCGTAGAATTCGTACTGCTCATCTATTCCACATCCTGACACACACCTAAATTGGCAGGAATAATAGAAAACACGACACAGCGTCTGCCATCGACAGTCTAAAATCTAAATATTCCTCCAAGGAGACTGACCCATGGACGCAGCGTGAAGAAAGAGGGCGGCCGGCCAATCAGACGCGCGCACGGCAAGCGGGGCCTGGCTGCCGGAAAGGGCCTTAACCTTAGCTCGAACGCGCGCATCTGATTGGCCGAGCCGCGAACTAGTCCATCGCGACTAAACTGCTTGCCGATCCGCCGCCTGATTGGCTGTCTGCGGCCTGTCCTGCGAGCCACGTCGGGCTGTCTGAACTCTTGCAAATGCCAAATGATACACGTATATGCATACAGTGCTCCATGGACTATCGCATGTTAGCCAGGGTATTGGTTTTGGTTGATCTTTGTCGTTGCAATATATCCCATTGCATCCTGATTGGCCAACGCTTGCGGATGGAGGGCCGAGGCTCCACTGCCCTTGACGAGGCCTAGAACCTGTCATGTCATTGGTTGTTTGTCGCGGAGCGGTGAGCATCTATTATCATTTGGTAATTTTGCATTTATAAACGTTGGGTACGGAGTTGAATGTTGGGTACTTTCAGTCCACTTTCTGGCTTTGTCCTCGCTAATGGTCCCGAGGCAAGGGCACAGTCTCTTCTTTGCTGTCCTTCAATGGCACAAACAGCCATTCGGTTAGTGCTCCGTACTGGCCCATATGTAGGATTCCTTCAATTTATATGCATGAAGCGTTACCAGACTGGGCAAGTAGTCAATGGCCCAACAATCCTTCTCCCAATAGATACAGCATCGGCGCTTAGTATGGAGACGCTAGGAATGCATGCATGCCACCATAGCGCTGACCCAGACATGGGCTTTCATTGGGTGCAGGAGGCAGTGAACAATTATAATAGATTATAAATATAATAACACAGAACATTTGAGAAATTATATGCCACTGCGTTTCACCCACATTGGAGACAATCTTCTCTCGAACCGTTATTGGTCCCAGGGGCCCTGCCCCTCACCTGCGTTTCACTATCGAACGAACTCTGCTTAGCGAGCAAAGATGTCTTCCGGTGTCAAGACTTAAGCGAGCATGGCAATCTACAATCATATCAAAGTAAGTACGTGCGTGTCTTGGTAAACGGTAAACGAATGGTAGCTGCATGGTAATATCATGCTGGGTCATATCAAAGTCCTTCCTATTGCACAACCCCCCGTCACCGCCCTTTACTCCCTATAGATCTGACAGTGTGCATGCCATTCTATCCCCAATCAACAGGCATGGCCCAGTGCACGGAGTACCCAGTACGAGTAAGTATCTTCGTCCATCGGGCCCTTGCAAGCAGTTCAGCCTTGCCTAACATCCCTACCTAACCACCCACCCATGTACCTAGGTACTAGGCAGGCAAGCCCCAAGAGTCGAGCAAGACGTTATCTATCAGTGCTGACCCCACAAACTCCACGGAGTAGCCTGTCAAGTTGAAACACGACCATTGATGAGGTGTCCAGGATTAACTAGTAGTCTTTCTCTTGCTCATGTGCGAGTTCTTTCAGGCCAGTCGAGCCAGTTTGTCCTCCCTTTCTGTAATTTTGATCGATCGCTGGTAAACTAGAATTCAACTGTTGAGGCTGTCATATGTCATATGCCTCGTGCATGTAATCGACATTTGATGTCATCATGCGATTTATAACATCATCGCTTCTGGGCATGCTGTAGAGAATTGTATGCCTCTTGTACCGGTAGTAAGCTGACTAATATATGTGCAAGCTCGAAGCAACCTTCCTGTGTACTCACAGCAAAGAAGCAGTTTGTATACGTAATATCTTGATTGGACGAAGCTTTAGAAGGAGTCAAAATGGCGAGGGGCGAATTAAACGGGATTGATGCCTCAGGCTCCCAGCCGGCGATAAGCTATTTCGAGCTCCGGAGCTTTGGTGATTATCTAATCATCCCGCAAATTTGATTGGGGCCCCTCTCAAAAAAAGCAACGAAGAAAAAAAAGAACCTGGATACTGAACGATTCGCCTCCAAGGTCTTCGTCTGGAGTAAATATCACAGCAATCGCGTACTATCTACCCTAGAGTGCAGCTCGTTGGAGAAAATGCCTCCGCGCAAGCGGCCGCAACCCGCGGCAAGCGCTGCTGCAACCTCGTCTGTGGTAAGAGCCTCGTGATGTCGCCTTTTGCATCTTGCGCAGTTAGCTAACTGTTGGAATTAAGTCTGCTCAGGCGAAAAGAACTGTAAAAAGCGATGCCGCTACGAAACGAAAAACTACACAGGCTGTCCACGGTCATGAGCATGAGCATGATCATGATCATGACCATAGCCACCCCGCCAAAACTCGCAAAGTTGACCCCTTCGATGCGCTGCTGGAGCCTTTCTATTATAACAAGTCTTTGACGGATCCTATCAACACTGCGCGCGACAAATGGAATTTGCTACCGGCTTTTCTCAAAGTCAAGGGTCTCGTGAAACAGCATATTGATTCCTACAACTATTTCATCGAAGTGCAGCTCAAGAAGATCGTGGAAGCTAGCTCGACGATTTATGTTGATGCTGATGCTTCGTTTTTTCTGAAGTAAGTTTCTTTCTATTTCTCCATATCTCAAACTTTAGCGCTGCTTGCCTGATATTCTAACGCCTGTTCATAGGTTTACCGACATTTATGTTGGCAGCCCTCGCCGAAGTGACGAGCCCAAGGATCGAGTGGACTCCGATTCTACAGTAACGCCAAATGAGTGCCGACTACGAGATATGACCTACGCAGCCCCGATTTTTGTGGATTTTGTGTACAAACGTGGAGGAGAAAAAGTCACGTCAACTCGCGTACCCATCGGACGTATGCCCATCATGCTTAGGAGTTCCAAATGTGTCTTGGCAAGCAAGGATGCCACCGATATGCACCTGTTGAATGAATGTCCGCTTGATCCCGGTGGCTATTTTATCGTGAACGGCACCGAAAAGGTCATTTTGGTCCAGGAACAGCTCAGCAAGAATCGTATCATCGTCGAAACCGATCCCAAGAAAGAGATTGTACAAGCATCCGTCACTAGTTCGTCCAACGAACGAAAGTCAAAGAGCTACATCATTCTGAAGAAGGAGCGCTTGTATCTCAGACATAACGTTCTTAGTGAAGATGTGCCCTTGGTCATTGTTCTCAAGGCGATGGGTGTTCAATCCGACAAAGAGATGATGCTTCTCGTTGCTGGCTTTGATGATTTGTACCAAGAAGATTTCGCTGTCAACTTTGAAGAGGCAATCAAGCAAGGTGTATTTACGCAACAGCAGGCGCTTGACTGGATGGGATCCAAAATCAAAATCAATCGAGGCAGGTCTGTTGCATATAAGAAAACCCACATTGATGAAGCCATTGAGGCCATCTCATCCGTCATTATCTCTCATGTGGAGATCACCGACATGGACTTTCGGCCTAAAGCTCTGTACGTTGCCAATATGGCAAGACGTGTTTTGATGGCAAAGCACGACTCCGACATGGTGGACGATCGAGATTACGTGGGAAACAAGAGATTGGAACTTGCCGGCCAGCTTCTCGCTCTTCTTTTCGAGGATCTGTTCAAGAAATTCTGCTTCGATATGAAGATGAACATTAACAAAGTGCTCGGAAAGAGGCGCCGCGAGATATTTGATGCTATGAGTGTCGTTACGTTACACGGAAACCATATTACCCATGGAATGAACCGAGCTATATCAACTGGAAACTGGAGTCTTAAGCGATTCAGGATGGAGCGTGCTGGAGTCACCCACGTTTTGAGTAGGCTTAGTTACATTGCAGCTCTGGGTATGATGACTCGAATTTCCAGTCAGTTTGAAAAGACTCGAAAAGTCAGTGGTCCTCGAGCGCTGCAACCTTCGCAGTTTGGAATGCTTTGTCCGTCAGATACACCAGAAGGAGAGGCATGTGGTCTTGTAAAGAACCTGGCACTCATGACACACATCACAACCAACGACGAAGAGGGGCCGGTGTCCAAGTTGGTTTTCATGCTGGGAGCCGAAGACATCATTTCTCTCGGTGGAAAAGAGATATATGGTCCTGGCGCCTACATAATTTCCATGAATGGTACCCCAATCGCGTTAACCAGACGACCGAAATACTTCCTCGATTCCTTCCGTCGGTTGCGACGGATGGGCCGAATCTCAGAGTTTGTCAGCATTTATATCAATCATCATCAACGGGCAGTGCATATTGCTACCGACGATGGACGAATCTGTCGGCCTCTCATTGTAGTCGAGAAGGGCCGTCCATTAATCACTGTTAAGCATTTGGAGAAGCTGCGAGATGGGTCGATGCAATTTGACGACTTTCTCGCCCAGGGCTTGGTCGAGTATTTGGACGTGAACGAAGAAAACGATTCCAACATTGCAATCTACGAGAAAGACGTTGTAGACATCACCACGCATCTTGAGATTGAACCTTTCACTATTCTCGGAGCCGTTGCCGGTCTTATTCCTTACCCCCATCACAACCAGTCGCCGCGAAATACGTACCAATGTGCTATGGGTAAACAAGCTATTGGTGCCATTGCTTCGAACCAGTTCTTGCGTATCGATTCTCTTCTCTACCTGATGGTGTATCCTCAAAAGCCCATGGTCAAGACCCGCACTATCGAACTTATCAAATACGACCACCTGCCGGCTGGTCAAAATGCTACTGTTGCCGTCATGAGTTATTCAGGCTACGATATTGAGGATGCCCTGGTCTTGAACAAAGGATCTGTTGACAGGGGTTTTGGACGTTGTCAAGTATTCCGCAAATACGTGACCAGTCTGAAGAGCTATCCAAATGGATCCGAGGATAGGCTTAAGGGACCCGACGTAGAGGAAGGTGTCCCGATTGCAAAGCATGCCCTTATCCAGAGTGATGGTTTAGCCGCAGTGGGCGAGAAAATCAGCCAGGGTGAAGTTTTTATTAACAAAGAGGTTCCCAACGCCGCCTACTCGACGGGCATCACGGGTTCTGATGTGGGCAGACCATCTACATATGCTCCGGCACCCATGACATACAAGCTTCCTGATCCCAGTTACATTGATAAGGTCATGGTATCTGTCACCGAAGGAGAGGGCAGGATTTTCAAGGTCCAGACGCGTCAAACGCGTAGACCCGAGGTTGGAGACAAATTCTCGTCCCGTCACGGACAGAAAGGTGTTACTGGCATTATTGCCGACCAGGCAGATATGCCATTCACCGATCAGGGCATTGTACCCGATATTATCATGAACCCCCACGGTTTCCCATCGCGAATGACGGTTGGCAAATTACTGGAATTGGTTGCCGGCAAGGCCGGTGTTCTCTCGGGGCAACATGGCTACGGAACAGCCTTTGGCGGCAGTCCCGTCGAGCAGATGTCGGCTATTCTGGTCGACAAGGGCTTCAGCTACGGTGGCAAAGATTATCTTACATCCGGAATCACGGGCGAACCTCTCCCATTCTACGTCTTCACGGGCCCCATCTACTACCAGAAGCTGAAGCACATGGTGCAGGATAAGATGCATTCCCGTGCCACCGGACCTCGCGCAACGCTTACTCGCCAGCCAACCGAGGGTCGTTCCCGAGATGGTGGATTGCGTCTCGGAGAGATGGAACGTGACTGCCTTATCGCCTACGGCACGAGCCAGCTTCTGCTAGAGCGCCTGATGCTGTCTTCGGACAAGCACGAAGTTGACATTTGCGAGAAGTGTGGGTTTATGGGCTATTCGAACTGGTGCCAGCGCTGTCGGACATCGCGAGGTGTGGTGAAGATGACGATTCCATACGCGGCGAAGCTGTTGATCCAGGAGCTGCTTAGTATGAACGTGACAGCCCGGCTGAAGCTTGGAGATGAGTTCCCGGAGGACCGGGGTATGTGAGATGTTTGTTTGCTTTCAAATCTTGGACATATAGGAACTCGTGTACTGTGTAACATGATTTTTGGTTGCACTTTCTTGGCATTTTGCATAGCGTGGCTGTTCGAAAAGGATTATTTATGCATATAAAATGAAAATGAGAATGAATATTTTATACTATGTATGTGCAATTGCCAAATTCATGCCTACAACGCTTATACTTCCCTTCCCAAAACGGAACCTCTCAATGGGCGCGCAACTGACTTCCGAACCAGCCCACGCGTCTTCTGCAATGTTGACGTCGGAACACCACGCCGAGACACAGCAAACAGCCAGTCGAATGCAAAATGCAACAGGAAACGAGAACGAGAATGTTCTCCCCAGCAGGAAAGTTACCGACCAGATCCGGAGGGAAAGTTTATTGCGTTTCGCTGCTCTTTCCTGCCCTTTTATCGACGTCCTCTTCTCTCTTCTCTTCTTTTCTCCCTCTTCTCTCTTCGCATGATTCACTGATTTATTTGGAAAAGGTATATATATATTATATATATATCTCTATCTATCTGTCTTCGATATGGAATCCACTCCCAGAACCCCCATTTCAACCAAAGTCGACCAGCCGGATGACCGTCTCGCTCTGCCTGGCGCCGGTCTCCCATTAGATTATACGCCGGAGGCACTGAATCGGTATGGAGTCAAGACCCGGTCTCTGTTTCCTACTGTGTTGGATGATAGGGACATCGAGCGTGGGTATATCGAGTATGTCAAGCTGTTAGGGTGGCATGGAGTGCCTTTTGTCGTCAAGGATTGGGTGCTGACTACTTTAAACAGACAGCCTGTGGTGACGCTTCGTGAGAAGAAAATGCTGGAGTTGCTTAATCAATTCACGGATGTGGAGCGTTGGCATGAAAAGGTGGGAATCGAACCATCCCTATAGTCATGGAGAATTGATTGACTGATAATGAGCTTTGACAGGTCTTCGATGAATGCTACATACAAGGCTGGAAAAAAGAGCTCAGCAAGGACAAAGACGTAACCCAGAAAATGATCAATAGTATGATCGGTGAACTTCGATACAAGGCTCCCATTGCCAGAAGGAATGGCTTCGTCAACATCTTCACTGGGGACGTCGTGAAGACCACCTCATACCTCTTTGAAGACCCTAATTTCACAAAGCTGTTGACTAGCACGATCTTAGAGTTTGAAAAGGGGCTTCAGCACAATAAGGAGTACAGAATGGCCACTGGACCAAAAGAAGTCGACTATGTACACCCGTCATTCTTCCCAGTGGTGTTTGGCAGGACTAGGATTCTTCGAGATCGTACCATCACTCGCGACGACGCTGTGGATTACATGGGGAAAGGCGAAATTCTGCCAGTGCCCACAGATCCTGGACCTTCACGTAAGGATCTGAGTTGGAACATCGCCTCACGCTCGGATATCATGCCGCATCCATACAGTTCTAGATTCCAATGGCTTCCTAGTGATGTGAAATTCCGGCCCGATGGGACTTGCTATTTCGACAGCTACATCAACAATCTTCATCCCCAGCGACAGAAACACATATATCCGATGTTGGAGAAGCTGCTGGACAAAGTCATTCCAATGTTTGACATGACGCTGACACCCGTGAAAAGTACCCTTCATACCCGGGCGCGAATTGAAATACAAGACGTTGCATACCAGGAAATTTCGCCGGGAAAAACAGAACCAAAACCATGCGAATCTCCACATGAAGATAGATACGCATATGAAGAGCGTCTACGAGCTTGGAGACGGAAGTATTTTGTCGCTGTTCATCCTGAGCCTGGTGATTTCACGACTATTGGCATCACTCGTGAGATGATGGAGGAACTTCCTCCTGAAGAGAAAAATAAACATCGAATCGCAGATACGATGGATTTGAGAAAAGAGTATGGCAGCCGTGGTCTGCAGGTAATTGTGCGAATAGATGACAATGTCCCGACTCCCGATGATCCCGAATTCGATGTTTCATGGCATATGGAAGGCCAGATCGTATGTTCCTTTGGTCTCTCACCCCTTTCTTCGGTATACTGCTAACAAGATACGTCCACCAGAATGAACACATCTGTGCATCAGCCTTATACTACTATAGTTCGGAGAACATTGAGAAAGTCCGACTCAATTTCCGACAGGTATCTGATACCCAGGCATTCCAGGACCTTGCATACGAGCGCGGCGACACCGTATGGCTCGAGCAGGTCTTCGGCATGGCGCACGACAAATCCACTGTTCAAGAAGTAGGCGGCATAGAGTGTTCTCAGGGACGAATAGTCACATGGCCCAACACCCTACAACACAACACGGAGATCAAGCTCAAAGATCCCACAAAAGAAGGCCACGCCCATGCCATAAACTTCCTCCTGATCGACCCCAACATCAGGATCATATCAACCGCAAACGTGCCCCCGCAGCGCCTTGACTGGAAAAGTGAAGGCGACGCGTTGGGCATAGATGTCACTAAGCTTAATTTGGAGGAGAAATTGAAGATTTTCCCGCGCGAAGGCGATTTCCCCTGGGCGCTGCAGGAGGCCAAGGAGATTTTGATCGAGAATAGGGAGGAGCGGAAGAAGTTTAATCATTATCAAGATGTGGCTTTTCAATCGAAAAATGTTATGCTTTGATTGGATGCATTTGTTCAAAAAATGGTTTTGTGTGTTGCTTGTACCTTAACAGACTGTTATATTTACCTTTAGATCGTTAGTAAACTAATTCTTTTCTTTTTCATCAACCACTACATATATTAGAGTATCGTTCCTGAGCAACATGTCTCAGGGCTATTGATATCCATGGATGCGTAGGAGTAGATCTATTACTTATGTAGTACTTTTTGCAAATGCTCAAATATTGCAATCAGTCCATGCCTCTTTCAAGTTGACTAGCACTTGTACATCAACCAAACCAACCCTTCTTCCATGGACAGACACGGTTGTTGGATAAATGTACACCTGCTTAGAACTCGAGTCTAGGCAGATTCTCAAAAGCGTTAATAGGATTTTATGTATAGTATACCTAGTTTTCCATTGATACATTGTACATCTCGGAGGCTGAATGGATATGTAGCTCTTTCGAAGGAGGACAGGCAAAGTCTTGATATCTTTCAAATTGTATCGGATTACTAGGGCTAACACATGGTTAGACACCTGGGAGAAGTGGCATCTGGAAGTCGATCTTGCGTATGATCCTAAGCTTGGACCATTTAGGTCTTTATGTTCCTAGGTATGCCTTTTATTGTTCAATAAGATGGGAGGAGGTCTTGTCTGATAATGGCCAGGATCTTTGCCTATTGTAGTATATAGATGCCCATGGACGTAAGGAGTTTGCGGGCTTTGGTTCTTACTTGTAGTCTACGATGAAGCCTTTTAACATTGCTGCTTTGTAATACTCGTTCAGCGAATATAGCCTAAGATAGTTTCAAAGATGCTCCCAAAATATCATTAATTCATTAGGCAAGTTGTATCTAGGTAAATTTTCTCTTCTCAATCCTCCAACATATCCTCATCCTACACCGCGCCAGCACGTCGAAGCAATTCTTCCACTTCCAATTTATTTTTTTTCAGCTCTTCCTCATTCCTCTTTTCCTGCCGCTCAAAGAGGCTGCGAATTTCTTGAGAAATATCGGCCCGCGAAGCATGAAGAGCAGAAGTGTGGAGTCCATTTCCCAGCTGAAGATTCACGTTTGCTCCAGCATCTATCAGAATCTTTGCGCACTCCTTCCGACCCCAGTAAGCAGCAGCAGCCAACGCACTACCGTAATGCCCAGTCTGAAGCTGCAGGTCCACATCTGCACCTTTAGCAACAAGGAACTTGACGATTCCAATGTTTTCATTTTGCGCTGCTGCTGCCAGGGCGCTGC
>WTTZ01000094.1:0-98187 GCA_011750695.1 Penicillium sp. OUCMDZ-019 | reverse complement strand
GACTTATAATAACCATGTCTCCACCCTGTGATTGATAATACGGCATATTTACTGCCCGGTCAATCCAATAAAAATATGGGGGCAGTTCGGCAGTTGATGTCCCTAACTCGGCAAAAGAAAGTAAACAATGCTGTTAATTAACTACCAACGCCTTCATGCTCTATGTACATGATCTTCAAGGCTAACAAATGTAACCAGCAAGGTAAGCAGCAAGATATGATGTCCATAAAAAAAACCAGTACGCCAAAGTTGCCATGTATGTATGTATGCCATTGTCATTAGAACGTCGACCAGCTGTAGTACTGTCTCAAACTTCGTAATCCATCCAATGAGAGGGTTCTGTCGTTGATGTTGTGTTTGTGTGTATGATATCGTCACCTGACTCTCCGATAATGACGATTTACTTCGTTGTCCATGCCTGTCCTCCGTGTTGTTTGACTGCGAGTAACACGTCTCTGACTGGGGCTGTCGTCGAGACTGAGTCCCTGTAATCCAGAGCCCAGGCCCGCTCTTGGAGGTGCGATGTTCCTGTTGCTCTCGCCAAAAGGGTTCATGTTACGAATCGACTTGTTTGTGTAAGACGTGACGGTTGTTTCGGCATCGGAATCCGCGCCTGAATACTCCGAAGCGTCAGAGCCATCGTCTTGGAGATAGCCTTGACGCAAGTCTCTTTGGTACTGGCCATAGCCAAAGGAAGAAGATTGAGATTGTGAGAATGAATTTTGTGGGAAGGCCGGTGCTGACTGGCTAGAAAAGAACGACTGCGAAGGTGAAGATGGCGGAGGAGACGAATATTGGTTTTGGGAGATTAGTTGAGACCCAACAGCACGCTGAGTTGGAGGCTGGGTGGTAGGCTCTGGTTCCTCCGTGACCGTATGCTTTCGAATCGGAGCCTTTGGAAAAGCTGAGAACAGGCGTATTGTGTCTTCTATAGTCAACAAAGCTGTTAAAAACTTGAGACATAGTTCAAAATTTCCTCCTTGGGAGAAAGTGATTGAAAAGTTATAGCCCAGACATAGAGCCAAAACAACAGTTGCCACAAACTTGATCAAAGAATACACCACTCTTTGAACAACGATAGATGGGCTGTTCAGAGACGCCAGGAAATTAAACCCCGTGCACAGAATGTTCATGATCAAAGCACTAATCAAAACGGCGTCATGTGGAATAGGGGCTAGCCGCATCCAATCAATCGACCATGCAAGCAAGCAGACCGAAAGAAGCGCTAATCGGATGGAAGTATACAGTACTGTCGACTGCGAATGTTCCATGCGTATCTTCTGAAGTTTAGACTGTAACGCAGCATTTTCATCTACGTCGTCGTCCGGGGATCTGATTGTAAAGGTTTGATCGAAAAGGTTTTCCAACCCAGTGGTAGCCTGATAATCTGACGGAGCAAAGAATCTGGGAGGGGCGAAAAAGACATCGGTTGCGCGTGTTCTATCATTCATACCAGGTGTATTCTGAGGGATTATAGGAGATTTATGAAAAACGTTGGGTGCGGCGACTGGCGGCGGTGGTTTTTGAGAGATTGGATTGCGAAGCTGCCATGCAGGAGGTCGTGGTGCTTCGGGGAGAGAGCCTTGAAATAATGACTTATCTGAAAGGACATTGGGGACAGGTTCTGGCCTGGCAGATGTAACGAATCTAGGGCGAATTTCTTGCGCCGCCGAGGGTGTCCAATCCATCGAGTCCTCTACTTGCGGAGGTGTAGCGGAGCGCACCGCGTTCGCTTTCGTCTCAGTACGTGGCGTTCCCAGCCTTTCCACGGGAAATAGTTGAAATGAATTTTGCTGGTAGGATGTTGTTGTCTGCTGATTATTCGAGGGTCTTGGTTGCGATAAGACATTCTGTTGACGCGGAGATGCCACCGGCGTGATGTTTGACCATAAAACAAGAGGCCGAGTGTCATATTTAACCAGCCTCTGGGACAATAATGTTGCCTGCACTGGTCAGCTCAATACATGTGGGATGGCTAGTTCTGATACTCACTATACTCATAAACAGTAACATGACCGCATGAATAGCAGGGGGTAGAGACGGCTTCAACTGGTTTGGATCTTTCAACAAGGCCCAAACACCGAATCTGGCCACCATGACAATCAATTGGCATTCATAATATTGATTAAGCCCCAATATGCGGCCATTCAGCCCCTCAACTTTGTGGTGCACCTTTGGATTCCACCATATCGAGAGCACGCCAACTATCAATGCAATACCGGCGAGGTCCTGCGAAGAATAGCCAAAGGAGGAAACCAGCTCCCTGACATACGACAAGAAAGTCACGGCGAACCGCAAGTACTCGTAACCGACGATACCATCCCACAGCTCATATGTTCCTACCAAATCCGACAATAGTTGGCCAGCAACACTAGTCCAGTATCCCAACGCGCCCGCCGTATCGAGGATACTCCTCCAATTCCGCCTTCGAGCCTTTTGCGTCGCACGACTAATCTTACTGCGCTCCATGGTTCTCCTCAGATGATCGGCTTTCGCTTCGTAGCCCGTTTGGCGAATACGGTTGTTCACTCTCTGTTCGCAATTCTCGCATACCTGCGGGTATCGCTCCTCCATGTTTCTGCGGAATCGAGGGTACTCGCGCTCAAAGGCGGGATACGCAGGGTCGTCAGAGTCCGGTAGGTAAGATCCGAGGACTTTCATGAGCAAGTGCTGGTTTCGGGCGCATTTGCTGCAAAAGAGCCCTGTTTGGTCGAAGCCCGTTGACTCGAACGGCTGGACTGCATCAGCAGTCGGGTCGTCGGAAGTATTCGTCACGGCAGTGGGTGGATCTGTGATTTCTCCATTCTAAACAAAGAAAATCTATTAGATGTTTGCCCTCGAATATTCTTATGTAACAAGACAAGAAAGCATACCTCGTCCAGATAGTTTACGGCTTCGCAATGCTCGCAGCGCCATTCGCGCAACGCCGTGGACTTCTTCGATGCGGACCGCTGCCCACAGTAGAAGCAGCGCAGTCGCCTTTGCAGCAGGGATGCCATCTCATTTTATGTTTATCTCATGGAATCAAGAACGCTGTCGAGTTCAAAATGCAAGTTGTTTGTTGACAGGCGGAAAAGTTCTTGAATTCTGGAGTACATAAACGCCGGGTGCACGGACCACGCGGGCTCGATAGCAACTGCCAACTAACATCAACATTCAATAGACAACCGCATTGTCAATTCGTCACAATAGCTGGAGAGGTCCGCAGAAGAGCCCTTTCAAGCTACATTACAATAAGATGAATTGAGATCTGCCACTAGTCCGATTTCTCGGGCTGCACCGACAACATGACGCTCATTCAACAATACCTGCCCACGCCAGCTATGGCTGCGGCCGCCGTCGCCTTTCTCGCAGTCATTGCGTTAGTACTAATCATTGTAAGTCTTCTGTCTCAAGCCAATGTACTATCATTAACTTGTACCAGTCTGTTCACGCCATACTCTCCACCTCTCAACACTCCACCGTCCCCAAGATCCGTCGCAAAGGCACCCCGACCCATGTGCTGATTGTCCTTGGAAGCGGTGGCCACACAGCCGAAATGCTCTCCATGCTGCGCCGGATGCCCCTAGACCCGAACGTGTACACCTTTCGCACCTACGTCGTAACCTCCGGCGACGGCTTCAGCGCTTCGAAAGCAGCGGAATTCGAAGCGACCTTGCAGACGCAACACAAGAACAAGGACAGTAACAAAGATAAGGAATCTCAGAGCTATGAGGTGATCACGGTGCCTCGCGCTCGCCGCGTTCATCAGTCATACCTAACCGCCCCGTTTTCCACAATTCAATGTTTCTGGGCCTGTCTCCAGGTTCTGCGCGGTAAACACGCCGATCAACAAAGTAAACGCGGTGGTGCTACGAGCCCGTATCCGGATTTAATTCTCACCAACGGTCCTGCGACAGCGGTATGCGTGGTGCTTGGAGCAAAACTTCTGAGATTTTCTATTGCTTCTACTAAAGACAGCCACAAACTCCGTACTATCTTCATCGAGTCCTGGGCCCGAGTCACAACGCTGAGTCTGTCTGGGAAAATCCTACTGCCGTTCGTAGATCGTTTTCTGGTCCAGTGGCCGAAGCTCGAGGGCAAGCGGGCATGGAGGGGGATGCGAAAAGCTGAATTCGTGGGCACGATTATTGAGTAGGATGAATTATGACAGCAAATATGAAGTTTTTCCCGTGTACGACATTAGATCTCGTAGCAAGTTATGCAAGTCTAGATAGTAATTTTATTAAATCATATCGTACACTAGAATCTAACTATATATATTATATATATATCTGCTAATCTTTTTAATGACCTTGCTAGCGAAACGCAGCAACGAAGGTCTAGCAAGATGATCCCAAAGAACATCTTGTCAATATCAATGATTCGAGCACCTCGAATAACCACCCCATCACTCACCACTCCCGTCAATCAGCTCGGTCAAAAGCCTGGTACTCGGAAACCCTGTCCAAGTTCCCATTTACTCAGGCAGCGTTGCCTTGCCAGCCGCTTTGCTCTTAGCAAGGGCACCAGACAAGCCAAACTGGGAACCGATGCCGTTGATGCGGTGAGTCGAGTTGAGGTTCTTGACCACCACAAATTGGAAGCAAGTGGCACTGCCCTGGCGAGATGCAATGACGGACCAGGCAAGGAACAACGCCCAGATCTGAAAAAATTAGCCGTCGGAGTTTGAGATTCAAGTATGAAAGGGGAGTCTTACCCTGTACCATCTCTGGCCGTATTTGGCCGTGACTTCATCGGCGTTGCCAATCCAGTTGCGGTACCATCTCCAGATAGTGGCGGAGTAATGAACACCAACAGTGTCGATGCTATAATGTATTAGTCTTTGCAGTAATTATGGAAAAGGGTGCACTCACCTCTTGACCTCAAACCCGGCGCTCTCAAGTGACCGCACGTAATTCCAGAGCGGCGTAGACGCATCAGCACCACGGAAAATGTACTTGTTCAGATACAATCCCCAAATGAAATCCTCATACTGCCATGCCTGTCTCAAACCAGACAGCTGCACATACATAGCTCCATCGTCCTCGAGCATATCGTAGCACTGGCGGAAGAAAGTGGTGAGCTTCTTAACACCGACATGCTCGCCCATTTCCAATTGCGAAATCTTGTTGTACTTCTGCTTGGGAGCATCGCGGTAGTCCATGCACAAAATCCTGCTCTGGGTCTCTGGGATACCAGCCTTGCGAAGAATATCATTACCCCAGGCAGCGCCGTTCTCAGCAATAGTAATACCAGTGACTTTGGCGCCGTAGTTGACGCTAGCGAATTTGGTCAGCGTGCCCCAGCCACTTCCAATGTCGAGCATGGTTTCGCCCTCTTTGAGCTCCAGCTTTTCGCACACAACGGCCATTTTGTTGTCTTGCAGTTCTTCCAGAGTCTCCTCGCGTGTTGGGTCGGAGATGAGACCACTGGTGTAGATCATGCGCGGGCCAAGGAACCAGGCGTAGTGGTCATTGCCAGAGTCGTAATTGGGGCGAATCTGCTCCATATCCTGCTCTTTCGTGTGGTAAAGCACGTCGCGAGCAAACGTGAAGATGATGAACTTGAAAAGATCCCACGTAAAACTAAAGTTAGACCAGTCATGACGGTACTCCAGAACATCGAGAATGTCGCCCTTGAAATCAGCCTCGCCGTTGATGTACATTTCGGAGAATGTCTGGATGGGCACGGTGCTCCTTCCACGCCATTTCTCGCGGTCAGCCTGTTGCTTGAAGGAGATGTAAGACTCCACTGGTCGACCAGGCAGCTTGGCCTTGTCAAGCACTGGAGGACTGAACGAGGATTTGTACGTCCAGTACGCAATCAGAATTGGGAAAAGCGTGAGCAGCCCAAAGAACACCGAGGTTTTGAACCCGCCGCCCACAAAGCGTGCCAGGAACACGGGGACACCTACGAGCAGACTACCCAATACGACATTGGAAAAGCTGTCGCGGCCAGGGCCCTCAGCCGGGAGAGGTGGGTTGTGAATGGCGGGGAACTGGGAAGTGAGTCAGCAAAATTTGTACGTATCTAGCATACGTAGTGTGTATTGTTGGTGTTTACGTTTGTTGTGGGAACTCCACAATCCTCGACGGGGAACGCAGAGGGCTCAGCCTTGGGAGTCTTGATGAACTTCACATCATGATGCAGATGCGGCGACTTGGACGCCATGATGAGTTTCTGAATTGATGAATTGACAGTTCAATGGATGTTGTTGGAGCTGAGCTCTAAAATAGTACGTACGGAGTAGCTGCGTGGTGGGCCTCCCACAACACTGTGATTGGTGGCTTGCCACAGGTACACTTTCCCGAATGCGCACTAGCGTGTCGCTGCAGCAATGTCGGACAGTCCGACGACAACCAGCAACTCTATACAACGCTGAGCTGTATGCATCGTTCGAGCCAATTGGATTTGCTAGGGGGGTTAGATAAGCTTGCATTAATTATTACCCCGCTGAGGTACGCTTGTGGAACAATTCCATAGATATTTAATACTTAGCTGCACTCATTTATAACTTCAACTTAAGATATTCTTCTCTAACTACACCCCTGCATAACAATGGTTTACTCGCTCAAGAACCGAAACGTGCTCGTCACTGCAGGCTCCCGGTATGCTGACATTTTCACAAAGGCTAAAATGACTCAAAGCTTATAAATTGCTTTCCTCGCAGTGGCCTCGGAGCTCTCATTGCGGAGAAATTCGCAGCCGAAGGCGCCAATGTGGCTGTCAATTACGTATCGAACGCGGAGCGAGCTGAGGAAACGGTGTCGAAGATCAAGTCGCAATATGAAGTCAAAACCACGACTATCCAGGGTGTATGCTTTACCCTTTCCTTGTGCAGAAAGCAGGAAGTTGATGTATATGTCTAGGACTTGGGGGTGCAAGACGATTGCATCAGGGTTGTCAAGACAGCTATCAGCGACTTGGGTGGTCTGGATATTGTGATATCGAATGCTGTGCGTTTGTTTCTTATCCCGAGCACATTGTTCTTTTCTTTCGATGTTTCATGCTCATCTGGATGCCAGGGCTGGACCAGGTTCACAAAGTTTGACGATCTCTACGCCATGGACGAGAGTGAATGGGACAAGGTGTGTCTTTTACTCTGCTCCATGACGAGCCGATTCTGACATGGTCGATGGACAGTGCTGGGCAGTCAACGTCAAGGGCCACTTGCATACATTCCGCGAAGCTCTGCCAACATTCAATGCCAACCCGGACGGAGGCGTTTTCATCGTCACAGCTTCTATTGCAGTAAGATGTTCAACTGGTTTGCAATCTCGAGCTCTATGCTAATATTTTGACTAGGGGTTGAGTATTTCTGGCAGCAGTTTGGCATATGCCGTGTCCAAGGCAGCATGTATGTCTCCATCGTGTCCGGTATCACCCAAAGGTGCCATTTCTAACAGAATATAGGCTTACACCTGACCAAATCTCTCGCCAAAACACAAGGCCCTAAAGTTCGCGTCAACGCTGTCTGTCCTGGACTATTGCTTACTGAATGGGTAAGCCAACTATACATACAGTACTAGTATTGCGGAGCATGTATTGATGACTTGACATTATAGGGCAGCCAATTCTCCGACGAGGCTATTAACAATCACGTCAATCGCACAGCACTGAAGCGAGCGGTCAGTAATAACAATTTTCTCGGAGAAAAACATGTACTGACTCAAAACTTATAGTCCGAATTGGAAGATGCTGCTGATCTGTACATCACCCTCGCCAAGAATTCATCAATGACAGGCCAATCCTTGACTATCGGTAAGTTCAAGCACAACGACCACGGTGTGATGAAAGCTAACAGCCATACCGTAGACGCCGGCTTCACCCTCGCATAGACAGCTCGAAAATCATAGCATAGAATAGAAAATTATACCTGAGATAGTCACAGGGTGCCCGTCCCGGTGTAGTTCGTGCCATAGCGGAGAGGCTTCACTGACTGTATGCTAATTGAACATCGCTGGTCTTGACTGCGCAGAAATGCCTCCTCCTAGTACTCCTTGTGCTTTTCTTCTTCGTCAACAAGCCCACAACACCAAGCTCAAAGAACCCTAATATCCATAGGCGAGTTCAAACATTGTCACTTCGGGTTTTCCGACTCAGTCAGGTCCATTCCCTGATATCCTCTCCACCTAACTTTACCCTTCCGCTCTCCTTTCATGGTAGCAATAGCCTCATCCAAGTTGCCGGGCGGATGAGCTGATAAAGAGCACCACCGATCTGGTCGTGCAACAAGAGCTTACCACCGCTTTCGAAGATCACTTCGCCGCCACCCATATTATCTTGCCGGCACATGAGTGGAGTGCATGGCCCGAGTTTATAGGCAGCAATAAGCGCGTGCCCGAAGCCGTCTTTCGCGAGCCAGTCGCCCTCGTAGTCGAGCTCTTCCGGGTCGAACGTCCACCCTGGGGGAGGGCTCATCTGTGCTCTGTTAGTTTAGTACGCAATAATCATTGGATATTGGATCTCGTAAGCTTACGGAAGGGTTGGAGTCTGCCATGATTTGAATTTCTGATATTGCAGTTGAGTTGGATGAGCAACGATGATGGGTGCAAAAGAGATATAGTTACATCATAAATAAGGGTAGACTTACAGTGGTACACCGCCCGGTCCGTACGGAGGACTGTGAGTCAATCTATGTACAATCACGTGGAAAAGGTATAGCTCAACACAAAGGATTATGGAATAAGCTGAATTCAACGTCTGAAAGACGGACGATGCTGGGAGAGAACATGCGAGCCTTTTGGGCTGCAATCAGCGCGTCGTTGAACTTGTCGCCTTCGACCTTTAATCTTCCAAGACGTAGAAGTTGGCCGTCAGCTGTATAGACGAATAATGATTTATGCTTGCTAGGCATGAATGGTACCCCCGGAAGCAGTTTTAGGTCTTCGCTTTCTGGGACAGTTTCCTGTGGGACAAGCTCGAGATCGTCGAATATAATTCTCTTCGGCTTGAGTTTTGGGGTATTATTATCGCCGGTCTTTTGTTTGGTAGGAGCCAGAGCTGTATTCCATAAGGGATTCAGGACTCGTTGCCGGCGGCTGATCTGGGTCCATGTCCAGTTTTGCCAGTCTATATGGCGGTCTTCTGGTGTTATCTTTGCCGCATGTGTAAGACCGTCCTCAGTAGCCTGGGAGCCGACTTCTTTTAACGGGGGCACGAAAATACGGTTTCGAATCCCATTGACCAGCATATCTGCGCCTTTGGGGGCAAGAAAGTCTAGCAGCTCAGGCACCGTGCACGAGTCTGGATTTGGAACTGGAATTCCCGGGGCAGGCGATTGGTCAAGGATAAGGCCTTGGTCGAAATGTTTATGGTGTAGTGTTTGCAGAGTTACTCCGGTTGTCGTTCGTCCAGAGATGAGGGTGTGATGTAAGGGCGCCGGTCCACGAAGACTATAATATAGACCATCAATCAGAATTAAGCAACTAATAATTCCTCGGCTAGACTTACTCTGGGAGTAACGAAGGGTGCACATTGACTCCTCCATATTTCGCAGCGCTGAGTAGTCTGGAGGGAATAAACAAGCCAAAGGACACGGCGATAATTAGGTCAAAAGGACCGTCAGGGGGCTGGTCTCAATTAGCGCCTAATCTGTTGAAAATATCAAGTCCTCATCTCACACTCCAGCCCTTAAATGTATCTAGCTCGTGGATCTTGAGGCCCAGGTTCGTCGCGGTAGTCTTGATCGGAACTATGCAGCGACATCGTCAGTAAAGCTCCGAGTTCTCTTTTTTTGTCTTCACTTTTCCGGGTTACCAACCTTGACGAATATTCTTCAATCCCCTGTCAACCCGTTTATCCGGCCGACATACCACCTCAATTGCCTTGATCGATTGGGGAGCTCGTAGCTGTTCCGCATGGAGGGCCGTCAAGGAAACGACGCTGAATTCGTCGGAGCCGCAGAAAAGAATTCGCAGAGGGTCAATAGATGCGTGCGAATTCCAACGACGTCCATTTGCACGGCTGCATCGCAAGGGACTGCGTATAACCAGCAAAGCGGAGCGCGTGCCAAACATTTCTATAAAATTGAAGCTCAAACGAGGGAAGAAAACACGCGCGGATCGTGACATGCGGAGGCTTTAACTAGCTTAGTGAGCGCTAACTCCGGTCTCCGCATGCGATGACGTTGGAGCTCAACCACGTCCAATTTTTGGAAAACACACAACACGACAGCCTCCATACACAACAATATAAACAAGAGCCATCTTTGTACACTAAGATGCGATGGTCGACAGCGAATCTGTCTCCGTGGTACCCGCTCAGGTTGGCTTCCTAAGCATCTACAACCCCTCATTGGGACCGACGGACGAGACGCTCCAAGACCAGATTGTGTACTACTATTCATCGCAGAGTACTCGCTCGCCACAGAGGGATAATGCCTCGTCAAATACGCCGCCGCCAGAGGAACAGAGAGACGACACGAACGAGAGGTTGCGCAAAATTGGCCTGGCGCAGGGCATGGTGAATTTCGCAAAGTAGGTCCTTAAACTTCGAATGAGAAGGAAATGCTAATGTTCGAGTAGCAATTTCTCCAATGGACAGCCCCTCGATAGTGTTGAGACAGAGAAATCAAGAATAGTCCTTTACGAACTCGAGAGTGACTGGTGGATTCTCGCTGTGAGTGGAACTAGTAGCTCGATAAATGTGCAGCAAGCTAAACGATATCCAGTCCATAGATCTGACTAGAATCATCCCTCCTCATACCACGAACACCTCGTCAGAAGCTTCCACACAAACAACCGAATATTCCTCGCGGGAGGTATACCCTCCCCATTCCCTAATCCAACAACTCCGACGAGCGCATTCAATATTCCTCCTACACCATGGCATATCTCTAGACAGCCTCTACCAGCGAGTAGGCAGAGCCTCGTTTTGCAAACTCCTCAGCCGTTTCTGGAACAGATTCATACGGCACTGGCTTGTCCTCCTGCACGGCAACCCAGCCACAGACCTCTTCAACGGCATCAAACTAGCTGTCGGCGGAGAACTCGGCATCGGGGTGGGAGAAGAAGAATGGGGCAGTGGTGAGCGAGAGGTTCTTGAAGACTATGTGTCTCGTACTCATGGTCTTGTTGACATGACTGTCTCTCGCTTCGGAGATGCGCCGGTGAAAAGTGGTCCGGAATCCCGGACCTGGCTGGGGACAGGCCAGGCTCCGCGGCCATCGGATGGTGTCATATTCTCTGGTGTTGGTGCTATCTCACGGCAGTCGTTGGCAAATTTATCCCACTGGATGGAGTGGATCTACAAATACGGCGAGGCTACATATGGAGTCGACGAAAACCCGAGCTCTGGCCGTTCACGCAAGCGAAGGAAGGCCAGAACCAATGCACCTGCTACAACATCCTCGCGACCTAGTGGCTCGAGGAAATCCAATTCAAAATCGCAGACTCCAACCGGCAGGACATCTCCGGGAATACCACCACCATTGGTCGTGGGGACTCCTCCTGTTCCTCCTCCAATAGCCCAGAAATCAGCTTCGGAGAGTCAACCGACAGAAGATAGTGGGATTGGTACTGAGACATTGATGAAATATCTCACACTGGGATATGGCTCGGCATGGAAGTTTCCCGGTCTCCCAGGGGTGTTTGATGAAGCAGCAGAGCCTGTAAAGGACAACGCTGGCAATGAAGCTTCTCAATCCACATCGAAGTATGTTATATACCTACCCCGTTCATTTTACGCTTAAGCTGATAAAAGCAGAAACGGCGATGGCGATGAAGCGCTAGGGAAATTTATCATTGGCCTCAGAGACGATCTCGAAGAGGAATTATCTGATGATGAGGGCAACGCAGACGAAAACCTCCTTTTCTCCTCCAACAATCCAGACAAGACGAAGAATAGACGTACTCTGCTACGAACACTACAAGTCGAACTAGCGCAGTCTGCTGCAATAAACGACGGTCAGTCCACTCAAGCAATCAGTTCATGAAATCAAACTAATATAAACAAACAGAATCTTTAGAAGACTCACATCACAAAAAGCTACAAGTCTTAGTCTACGTGGTATGTCTGACCGACCATATAAAACAAACCAAACACTAATTCTATCAGCATCAACCATTCATGTTCACATTCCTCTTCGACCTGCACACGCCCTCGCTCACCTTACCGTCCTTCTACCGCAGCATCCACCACCAACTAGGCCCCCTGCAACGACCACTCCTATCCTCCACGTCCCCAGACAACGTATCCCGTAGAATCTACCTCGCCCAAGACAGCGACGCAGGCAAACAAGCGAACAACCACCCCATCTACGACCTCGTATACGACCCCGGCAACTTCACCGTCCGCTCGTCCGTCCCCAACATCCCCGAGCCAGGCGTAGCCTTCGACCCGTCGTCCCGGCGAGATGCCTCTCCTCTTCCGCACTGGTCCCGCGTCGAAGCACTAAACATCCACAGCCAATTCCTCAATACGTACACAGACACCCGCTCGCACCCCCTGGAAACAGAGCGAACATGCAAAACGAGCCGGGGGTGGTGGCTCATCTGGATGCGAATACATGATCGACAACAACCACCAAATGTCTATGGCAATGATAATGACAACGATATGAAAGAAGCCTTCCTCATCCGCAAAGCATCAGACACCCACGCCTCATCCTCCGGTACATTCACCGGCGGAAGTGCCAGGCACTCGCGCGACGCCAGCAGCGGCGTCAGGTTCCTGCGCGATCTGAGCGGCGCGTCGGCATCGACGGGGTTGGGCTTTGGGCTTGGTGGTGGTGGCGATAATACTTCGTCGCCTGGAAAGTTGACTGAAGGGCTGGTTGGGTTTGATGCGCATCGGTATATTGAGGGTTTATTGAGTTTGAATCGGTGATGTATGCCTGGATATACGATATAGGTAGTGATATATGATGTATATAGATGGAATAGTAGCTAAGAATACGAGTCTACTGAAAAGGTCGATCCGGAAAACATCTTTTTTTCTCTTTGGTTCGTTTAGTATCTTCTAATTAGTTACTGGGAAAGACGATCAGGAAAAGGAAGAGAGAGAGGAAAAGATAACGCCATCCTTAAATTCTGTAAGCAATATCAAAGAAGGAATATAAGGGCGAGAACAAACACGATTAAAAAAGAGACAAGACGAGACCAGGCAAACAAAAGGAAAGAGGAAAAGAGGAAAAAATTGAGAAAAAGAGAACAAGTCAGGAAACGAGTCAGTCGACTTGAAATGGTAGTTTCCCGGCCAGATAAATCAATCCCATGAAGCATTACGCCCCCTGAAATTTAAACCTATCCACATAAATCCCAGGGTAGTAGTAACATGCAAAAAACATTAGCCATCGGAAAGGGGCAATCCGATTTGTGTATAGAAGTTCAGAGAAGTTCTTCCGTTGAACATTCTGTGGTCGAACATTGAAACAGCTAGATTACATGATACTGCACTTGCTTTTACCGGACTTGTGAGACTTGGTCAGGAGAGCTGCCCGAGTGGCAGTCTCGAAGACCTCGCGGACACCCTGGCCGGTACGAGCAGAACATTCCAGGTACTTGTAGGCACCAATCTTCTTTCGGACCTCCTCACCCTAAACATGTCGTTAGTCTATACTCTTATCGTGGCACTGCAAGTTGATCATACCTGGTCAAAGGTGACGGGGCGCTGGGAGGTCTTGTTCAACTCATCGATCGTCTTCTGGTCGTCACGCAGATCGACCTTGCATCCAACCAAAATGATAGGAAGCCCTTGGCAGAAGTGAAGAACCTCGGAGATCCACTACACCGAGTCAGCCTGTATTCATTACCAGAAGATAGACAAAACGAACCTTCTCCTGGACGTTATCCAAAGAGTCAGGAGAGTCAACGGCAAAGCAGATCAAAATGACGTGTGAGTCGGGGTAAGACAAGGGACGGAGACGGTCGTAGTCCTCCTGGCCAGCCGTATCCCAAAGAGCTAATTCAACGTGCTTGCCATCGACCTCGACATCGGCGACGTAGTTCTCGAAAACGGTGGGGACGTAGACCTATCCAGCAAGCATTAGAGCAAAGCACAAAAGAGAAAATTATTATAGTGTTGGTCGCTGTGCAACAGGCAGGCTGGCACGTGGCCTCGATGACCCGGGCGAGAGGGGGTTGATAGGAGCTAACCTCTGGGAAAGTGCCCTTGGAGAAGACACTGAGAAACAAAAAAAATAATCGTTAGCAGCTTATTCCATTATATAAACCATCGTCGAGAGGGATGTAGGACGATGTCGTTGCTGTCGGGGAGGCGGTCAGGACTTACATTAGGAGACAAGTCTTACCACAAGCACCGTCACCAACGATAACGAGCTTGCGACGGATCTCAGCCATTTTTCCTATAGAAGGGAAACACATCAGGGTCAGTGGACAATGTCGAGTGAAGCGAACAAGTATGTAGCAGAGCTAGAAAGAAGACAGATAGATGATGCAGCAAGGTCCTTTTTTCAGCTTGTTGACGTGTAGCCAGAGAGATGGGTGGGAGACAAGCTTATTATTGCAGCGACCACGGGAAAAGGGTTGTTGGCTTTGTCACTTACGATCGGGTTCAAAGGACTGGGGACTGGAAGGAGGATGCCGAGCAGGTCAAACAGAAATGGAGATGCGAGTCACAGATCGCGGAGAATGGCAGATAGGGAGACAGGAAGTTGGATGATGGATGGGCTCTGTTTTCAACAAGAGGAGAGACTGAGAGGATGGAGATTGGGGAGGCAGACAGAGACAGGCACTTGACTAATCCTGGTCACGTTAATTACGCCTGGCCTGACTGCTCGTACGCTATACCGCGCCATACGCAACGGGCCATGACGCGATACTCCAGAGGGACATCCGCGTGGGTCCAGGGGCGCCGGCCGGCCAATGGCGCTGCGGCATTAGCGGAGTCGCTGCTCAGCCCTAATAATACGCGTATTGTGTGACGGTACTGCACAAGTGTGGCTGAGCTGGTATGTTACTATCACGATACACTCTGCTCTACGCCGTACAGGGTATGTGGCACGGCTGACGCTGTAGTCACTGCGACAGTACTCTGTATAGCAGCTATGTATAGTGACTAGTCATAGTGGCAGTCCCAACTTGGCATGGTCTGTAGCATAAACATAGCCCCGTGCTGTAAGCCACGGCTCAGGTTTAGGCAGATTAAGGAGCTTCTCCATATAAATAGCAACGGAGATAAATTACTGATTATTGAATCGCGATGCTCCGGACGTACGTATTGGTACCAAAAAAGCAAGCATAAGGGCAGGCCTGAATGAAATCGCCTGACCAAACATTGGCAGACAGACATATTTGGGCGGGTCCGCAGTCCCACTGCAGGAGGACGTAATACGTGTCACAGATATCAGGCCAAAGCACTCGACTCATATTAGCTGTGCTGGTATTTTCAACGCTCAGCAGTATGGAGTACTAAGTATTAAATACGAAATACAAGTTCTCAGCAATAGGTTTCAGCAGCGAGAGTCAATGACAGAAAATTACAGCAAAGAAGGGGCTTTGTTGATGCGTCAACACATGTGGCGGTGCGGCGTCACGGGATTCGTCTTATCACGATAAACCCGGCCAATCAGAGAGATGCTCAGTGTTTATGCAATACAGTGTGCAGTGTACACCGTAAATGCAGCATGCTCGATAGGACTACTAATTTTTATGCCTATATCAGACCATTCTTGAGAAGTTTGTGTCTTTCCAAGGTTGGAATAATGTAGAGTGTAGAGTAAAGCTGGTGATGGTTTGGTGTACACGAATTATTCACGGCTGGTCACGTGACCCGAAAAGCCAAATTTCTCCCGGAAGCACTCGAGAGCCTCCAAGCTTGCCTGCAACAGCAGCAATCAATCGTACTGCATTGTCAGGGGAGCTCCCTCAATCCAATTCAAGATGCAGAGGTTAACCCGCCGTACGACGCTGGCCAAGAACCAGGCCACTCGCAGGAAGCAAATTCAGGAAAAAAAGAACAAGCGCCTCGACTTCATAGACCATCTTCGCGAACGCCAATCGTTGGACCGCACAAAGATTGATAACGTACGTGAGGAGAGACTCAGACGACGAGAGGATTGGTTCAAGGGCCCTCTTGCCCCCAATCGCGACTCTGGTCTCAAGGCCGGTATCTACGGAACAATCTCGCCGTCAGACCGGGTTTTGCCTGCCGTTCCCAAGCATCTGCGAAGAAAATACATCAACATTGTGGCGGGAGATCGAGTCTGTCTTTTGAAAGGGCCCAATGCAGGCCAGATATTTGAGGTTCAGTCAGTCGATGCTGAGAGGGAGAGTGTCATTCTCGAGAACGCCGACCAGGTAAGCGAATGAATTTGTTGACTTGCTGCTTAAATGGACTAAAGAAGCTAACCCTCGACTTATAGGTGGATGTCCGTTTCCCCTCTTGGGCATTGAACCCGGACGAAAGCCAAGATCCGTTTCTTGCGCACGATATGCCCGTTTCACTCGATGATGTCCGCTTGGTGGTTACCTTGGAAGACGAGGGCCGGCAATACGAGGTAATTGCCAAACACGTTTATGGAGGAAAGCCTTTCCTCGAACGATCAAACGCACAAACTCCAAAGCACACGAGATACATTGCTGGCGAGAACATTCACATTCCATGGCCAGATGAGACCAAAGTCGACCACCTGAAAGACGAAGACGGAGACACTTCGCGCAAGGAGGTGGAACACGAGACCTACAAACCGTCCATCCAAAACCCGCCATTCAACCCTTTTATTCTAGATGAACTCAGGAACAAATTCTCCAAGTACCGAACACGACACGATCCGATGTGGCTGGAGAATCGCAAACTGGAAGATCTTCGTCAGGAGTACCTCAAATCGAGGACGCTGTTGACACCGGCCGGAGAGCACAGGGCGAAGATGGCCAAGCAAAAGGAGGCCATCAGACAGTCGAAGTTGGATGAGAATGGCCATTATATCATGGACGCGACTACGTCTGAGTTTATTGCCCAGTTCGTCGGCCGACAGGCTCCGCAAAAACAAAAGACAGGCAAGCCGTCGAAATAGGAATACTTCACTGTTGTATATGGCCGGTGTATTTTAGGATAGCACGTTGTTCTATTATCTACTTTAGAGATAAATGTATTATAGCAATTTTTCACATGTCTTTGATTAGCAACACAAATAAGGAAGCAATAACTTTTCCTAAGTAACCCGCTTAGAAGTCCAGCTAACGATCTTATGATTTTTCCAGTATAAGCAATAATAAATATAATTTTATACCTATGAAGCTGCAATATGGATCAGTTGATTGTTTAGTTGTTTGTAGCTACCCGCCATTGGCCCTGCTCCAGCTCGGCATGCTATCAGATAAAGAAACCGGACCTGGACACGTTAGTGAACTGAATTTCTACACAATATCAACAACCAGAGAAAATCCTGAGAGCAAGCCTCATAATGGCATTTGCAGCGATTAACAACTCGTCCAGGAATTCCTCAACGCTGCCGGTTGTAGGACAGGCTCCGCCAGTGAATTATGCAGTCATTGACAGCGCTTTCGCCGCGGATTCGTCGCTGAGGAAGCGCGTGTACGATGCGATCAGTAAGGAACCCCATCAACTGAATCTATGGGAGAGGAAGGGAAAGGTTTACTGATGACATATTTATTTTAGGCGTCTCACCCCAGCACGGAGCCCTCTTCCAAGATATCGCACAGTACACATCTGGCTTACAGTCGCAACTGCAGCAACATCAATATCAAACCCAGTCCGCCGCTACATCAGAGCAGCAGCCAGCGATCAAGAAACGCAAGCTTGAAACTGATCAAAAACTGGCAAACATTCCATCCGCCCAGACTCTCAAGGCAGATAGTCCGCTGCAATTCTATCTACAAGATGTGTCGTTTGCGGTGCCTCAGCGGAAGAAATTGACGCTTGAAATGACGGCTGCTGGCGGCTATGGCTATCTGCGTGCAAGGAACCAGACGTCGAAGGAGGTTGAATTTGGCATTCCGATAAAGGATATCCGTACGTACATTTCTCTCTGGCTGCATAAAGCATATGACTGACATTACATGCCTCTAGAACACATCCTCTGCCTCCCCGTGCCCGAAAAGGCTCAACGCCAATTCAATTTCTGCGTCATTCCAAAATACGGGGATGGTGTGACGCCAGCCCCTGAAAATGCTTCGATCCCAGACCAGATGGTGTGGACTATTCCAGACGGGCCGGCAAAGGCTGCGTACACGGGTAACGGGCAGCGCGTAGAAGGCGGCGACGAGAGCGGCGAAAGCCTGCTTAGACGCTGGCTAAACGAGGGCATTGGGCATCCAAAGGTTATACGGCCTGATGAGCGCGAGTTTGTGAGCGCTACGCCGGAGGCGCATCGCAAGGGCGAGAAGGCGTATCACGTCAAAGCCCATAGGGGGAGTAAAGATGGTGAGTTCTTGCTTATTCCGGATTCATTTGATCATTCATGTACTAATTTATATATAAAGGCTACCTATTCTTCCTCTCGACGGGCATTCTATTTGGATTCAAGAAACCTCTACTCTTCTTCTCCTTTGAGACCATCGAATCCGTGTCCTACACATCCGTTCTCCAGCGGACATTCAACCTCAATATCACCACGCGCGTCGACACCGAGGATGACACGCAAGAATTTGAATTCTCCATGATCGACCAGGCGGATTATGCAGGCATTGACGATTACATCAAGGCACACCAACTACAAGACGCAAGTTTGGCAGAAGCCAGACGCGCAAAGAAGTACAATGTCAATGCCGCGAAAGGCGCTGACAAGGCCAACGGCGATGGCACGGAGGCGGCAGCAGCAGCAGAAGAAGAGGAGGAAAGCGAACTGCAAAAGGCGCAGCGCGAATTGGAGGATCAGGAAGATGAGGAAGAGGAAGACTACGACCCGGGCAGTGATGGGGACAGTGATGGGAGCGGGTCAAGCAGTGAGGAAGACGACGACGATGACGACCAGGGGGGGGATGAGGATGGAGATGAAGATGAAGAGGGCGACGACCTCGTCAAGGAAGAGCTTGGGAGCGAGGCAGAAGACGAGTTGTAGGTTTTCACAGTGCACACTGTACACTGTATGCTGTAAACTTGTATGATTACGCAGCTGGCACATGTTCTAGACGCGGCCGTTTAATTAAACGATGTCATTCAGGCAGGGCCTTCGTAATGTATCCACGTCAAAGCGTATATTTCGTATCGGGGTTACAACTTACCAGACTACAGTATCATTTCATGCAATGGAGATCAGAACAAAGAGTCTTGTGCACTATCATCTATGGAGTGCAGCCGGAGCGTTGCCGTTGATATCCTTACCCAGTACGGAGTGCTCCGTCCTCCGCTAGAAGACTAACGACTCCTCGGCTAAGCCTAAGGCCCCCATTGTAATTACCGTACGGGTCGTACGGGCCGTACTCAAGGGGTGGGTTTGTAAGGGGTAAGATTGCATTTCCTGTCTTTTCTGCGGAGTACCTGCGGAATAATTATTATTTTACATCGCCTACTCCGTATACCGTCTTTCTATATATTATTATATGAGCGAGTATGTTCCAATTGTATGTAGGTACTCCGTATGTATGTAAAACACAATACCAAGACTAAATCTCAAAGAACTAAGACCTGACAACTGCCAGTCTGGGCCTAGCGGCGTAACGTAATTACGCTAAGCTACTAACTAGCTGATAGGCTAGGCCCGTTAGTCAGCACCTGCCCCTGGCTGGCCTATGGCAGCCCGTCCTTCTTTTCTCGCATTCTTTTCTGTTTCCCTCTGTTCCCAGTGTTGATTGTCCAGTGTTTGCATCTTTCTTGTTTTAAGCGACGGACAACAGGGCTCCTACTACGGTAACTACCTGGGATACCCCTATCCTGCTGTTATCTTCGGCCTTCCTCCGTCCAAAAGTCGGCAACGTCGAACGGCCGCTACCCTGCGACGGTACTAGGCTAGCCTACTAGCTGACCGCCCTGCCAAGACCTACGCTGCCCTTCGAACTTCTCTCTCTCTCTCTGGCTGACTCGAGGCTTGCTTTCTCTCTCTTCTCTTCTTTCTCTTCTCTTCGCATCACCACCTGCCGCCGCCTTCCCTCCTCTGCATCTCGCTGCAGAGGTTTCTCCTCCTCGTCTGCCGCTTCTCGCCGCGGACTTGCTCTCGTCCTGCTGGTGTGCTCCTGCTCGCTTCCCTTCCCCCTATCGCCGCCGGCTGTCTCACGCGTGTCATCTCCGCCCAATAATACGTACGACCTGCTTTCTGTGAGCATTATATTTCCGGTGCTCGATATCCATCCGGTCAATTGCGTTCGCTGGTTTTGCTCGATGAATCTATAATCTTACTATAATACTTCTACTTTGGTACTTCGATTGAAGGAGATCACCGCCGAGGTTAGTTGATTGTTATGGATTGCTCCTGACTACATCCTTGACTGTTCCATTACTAACCGCCACTCTTCGTTGCCTAAGTGTGAATACTACCATAATATACCGTCCCCCTATTCTCCAACCCGGTCAAAAATCACTTCCTGGCCTCCGCAATGGCCTCCTCTTCGTCCAACGTCGTTGGAGTTCACTACCGAGTGGGGAAGAAAATCGGCGAGGGCTCCTTTGGTGTGATTTTTGAGGGTACAAACCTGTTGAACAGCCAGCAGGTCGCTATCAAGTTTGTGCGTTATGCCATGTCTACCAACGGAAATGTATTCCGACACTGACAATGGCTCTTTAGGAACCCCGTAAAAGCGATGCTCCTCAGCTTCGCGATGAATACCGAACATACAAAATTCTTGTTGGATGCCGTATGTATTGACACTGTCTACTGTTTGACCGTCCGCTAATAGTTGCAGCCGGTATTCCCAATGTGTACTACTTTGGACAGGAAGGTCTTCATAACATACTCGTGATTGATCTGCTAGGTCCCAGTCTTGAAGACCTCTTCGACCACTGCAACCGTCGGTTCACCATCAAGACCGTCGTTATGGTCGCCAAGCAGATGGTACGTCTATTCCATTCAATCTTTTTTTCGTCGACTTTGCATTAATAGTCTCTAGCTCTCCCGTGTTCAAACCATTCACGAGAAGAACTTGATCTACCGAGACATCAAACCAGACAACTTCTTGATTGGACGCCCAGGAAGCAAGGCGGCCAATGTCATTCATGTTGTTGATTTCGGCATGGCCAAACAATACCGCGACCCTAAGACCAAGCAACATATCCCATACCGCGAAAGAAAGTCCTTGTCCGGTACTGCTCGTTACATGAGTATCAACACCCATCTTGGCCGTGAGCAATCGCGACGAGACGATTTGGAGGCACTCGGTCATGTCTTCTTGTACTTCCTCAGGGGCGGTCTTCCCTGGCAAGGACTGAAAGCTGCTACAAACAAGCAAAAGTACGAGAAGATCGGCGAGAAGAAACAGACAACAGCTGTCAAGGATTTGTGCGAGGGTTATCCAGGTACGTCTTCTACTTTTAACTGCTTCAAATGCTTTATTCATGCTGATTCTTTCGGCAGAAGAATTCAACAAGTATCTAAGCTATGTGCGTAACCTCGGCTTCGAGGACACTCCCGACTATGATTACCTTCGGGATCTCTTTACACAAGCCCTGAAGAACACAGGCGAGGTTGAAGATGGTGAATATGATTGGATGAAGTTGAACAATGGACGAGGGTGGGAATACAAGCCATATTCATCACAGCATCACCCACATGCTGGCAACCAAATTCAAAACTCATCTTCCCGCGATATTCACGGCACGCCAGCCCGTCAGCCGTCGCGACCCGGTATCACTGCCGATCGTTTAAACGCCGCTCAGCCCCCTCCACCGTCTCCAGCAAAACCCGGAGCCGGGAAGACACGCGACCGACAAAGCGCATCAGGCGGTCTTCAAGGAAAACGCCAGAGCGGACTGGCAGGGGGCCAGGAGATCTCAACGCCGACGGCATCCACTCAAGCTCAGTTTCAGAACTCCAACGCGAATCTCGGCCGTCTCGCCACGCCGAATAACCAAGCGGCGAACGCGCAACAAGTTGCGGGTCTCCAGGGAGCGAACGAGCCAGAACCAACCTTTATGCAAAAGGCCATGAGGGCTCTGTGCTGTGGTACGGGACGGAAGCCTTGAATGATGTTGCAATCAACGTGCTAATCGATATATGTTCATTGCAGGTTGAGATTAGCGCTTGATTTGCCATTATCCTTTTCATAGTGACTTGATCGTCCTTCAGATCGTGATTATAGATCCTGACTCCGGGTTGTGTTTGGACAGAAGCACACATACACAGGCAGCACATACGAGACAGACACATCGATGCCGTCGGGTATTGTTTCGTTGACACTTTTTTTCGTAACCGGGTTGATTAATTTGACATTATCACAACTCTCACTCTCTTTACGACGGCACGGCCATGATGGAATTGCGTTTTCTTATTTGTTTTGGCATTTTATCTAATTTTTTGCACAACATCGATCCCTTTCCTTGGGTTCTGTACAAGAACGTGCCCATAGTATGTTCGTTTTGATTTGTTTCTCGTCGGCATTATTGAGCCCTTTCACTTCTCGTTTCTGCCCTTTTTGCCTTCTTGTCTTCCTGCCTGTTTCTGATATCACTCATTTAAGGTGCTATACATCGTGGGCCGGCGAACATCGGAGCGTTTGATTATAATACTCTTTTTTTCTTTTTTCCTTTCCTTTTCCTATTACCCCGTCGCTACCATCTTTTGAACCCTCCCCCTCCCCCTCCTCCCTTTGTTACCTTTTTGTTTTTAATGATAGAGGAAGCAGAAGAGAGTACATTTCTTTTTTCTTTTTTCATTTCATTTCTGAGTTGGTCTACATCGATTGATTGAAAGGAAGAGAGGGAGAGAGGGGGACCAAAAAAACCCACCCAAAAAAGAAAGCTTACTTATAATATAATATGTATGGGGAAACAGCAACAAACAAGGGGGTCCGTGTACCTAATTAACTATTTCATATATTTCTTTTTTTCACTTGCCTTGCCTACTCTCCAAGACTCTTCAGTGCAGCGTGCTGAGATCGAACAAACCGAAACGGAGCTTCGAGAGCTTGTTTTGTGTTGTCCCTTGTTGGGCGGATGGAGTTGTGGTATATTGTTATTATTTTATCTATCTATTTATCTAATTGGATTAATTTTTGAAGTTGTTTTCCGTGTAAGCAAAGCAATGTTTGTAGGTCGTGGTTTGTGGATATACATGTCTGCATCGAGTAGACTCGCTCAGGATAATGGCCTTGTTCGTTGATTGAAATAAATAGTTGGTATATATGATATTTGTCAGGCAGCAGAGTGATTTTTTGGCTCTTGTTTTTGTTCGTTTTGAGCTGATTAGGATATATACCTAGGTATCCATGACTATATGGTTGAGAGCCCGGAAGTCACGATTTTATATAAACGAAAGCAGACGCTGGAGGATAGTTAGGGCAAACACATACCTCGGTAATCCATATCAATGAATGATTGGTTATATTTCTATGTTTTTAGTGTTTCTTCTTCTTCCTCTGAGCATTATTATTAATTTTATATTGTAAACCTTATCAGATCGGTATCACCAGCCTGTTCATGCTCCTTGTAGAGACCACATTCCGGGCCATAGTCAGGGTTATATTCACCTTTGACATATGCATTTCCATGGTTGTCTTCTAGCTGTTTTGTTCCTCTATCTTCCAGGGTACTAACACATCTTAGCCATATCCGAGATGGCTATGTGATCGGTTAATTTCTGCGTATCTGTCATGGTAACCTGCTCATGCGAGGACCATAAGGAGTAATCCGTGTCTATAATGGCACTGACTAATAGTGGTCCTGGCAAACCACTGAAGAAAGTTCCTGCACCGAACCCAGCCTGCCTCCTTGGTTCTCTGGCCAGGTGCCAATGAAGACTATGTCCGCCGTTTCTCCTAGTACCACGATGTAACTAGCATCTCCGCACGTCTTTCAGACATGTCTCCCTTCGCACCTGTTTGGCGTTGCATATGACGCGTCACGCCAAAGGCCGCGTTTTTTCATGAAGTATCGAGACGTCAGTTCTTCAGAGACTTGTTGGAAACTGGTGGGATTGACTCGCGGGACAATATTTTCCCATGGCATGGCCTGACCCCGCAGCATCCAGTATCCCCGCAGCTTCAATTCAACGTCCCCTGTCGGGGATGACGGAGCCGTGATCTGCACGATCCATCTGCAACCCTGACTACTGCATGCTTCAGCGTCATTAGATGATCGCCAAGTTGGCAGAAGCAGGGAAGAACCGGGCAGGTTGTAACCAACGCTCGAGATGGCGTGTCTAATTGAGCAGCACGGCGGATTGATGCCGGCATATAAAACCGCGCGGAATGCCTTGCATTCGGATCATGGAATCATACTTCTCGAGAGATCAATTCAATAGCCATGGCACTCATCCTCGGCAGCTTGCTTGCGCTCTGCGGCGCCGCAAACGCCGCCTCGGCCGTCTTTTACCCGAATGCGAACCTGACAGATACCGATGGCAACATCATCCAGGCGCATGGCGGCGCGATCATCCAGGACCAAAACGCCCTAGAGTCAGGCGCGTCGACGTGGTACTGGTTCGGGCAGAACGACAGTACCGACACGGACTTTGATGGCTTCCTGGGCGTCTCTTGCTACCGGTCTGAGGACGGCATGTCGACCTGGGAGAACCTGGGCCTGGCACTGTCACCGCAGTCCGGGACGAGCATTTCGGATGATGTGGTCGTCGAGCGGCCCAAGGTGCTGTATAATGCAAACACGGAGACGTACGTCATGTGGTTCCATCTGGACAACAGTGACTACGGCCTGGCTGAGGTCGGTGTCGCGACCAGCTCGAGTATCTCCGGGCCCTATGACTTCGTTGGAGGCTTCTCGCCGCTTGGCCAGCAAAGCCGTGACATGGGCGTCTACCAGGACCCAGACACTGACGAGGCCTGGCTCATTTTCGCCACGAATGACAACGCAGACTTAGCCATAGCGACGCTCAACGATGACTATACCAACACTACCGAGGTCGTTTATACCTTCAGCAGTGTCTACTGGGAGGCCCCAGGTGTCATCAAGAACGACGACACCTACTACCTGCTTGTCTCGCCCCAAAACGGCTGGACCCCTACAGCCAACCTGTGGATGTCGGCGACTTCGATGAGCGTAGGTCTTTGCCAATCTTCCGAGCAACTCCAAAACTAATATGCATGACAAACAGGGCCCATGGTCGGATGATGAAGAGCTAGCCCCTTCAGACGCATACACGTACCTGTCGCAGAACGCCTACGATCTAGAGATCATCGGGAGCTCAGAGACGACGTATGTGTATTTCGGCGACCGGTGGAACGGCGACGAGCTGTACGCGTCAACATACACCTTCCAGCCGCTGATCGTCAACTCGTCTGGCGTCACGCTGCAGAGCACAGGTGGCTGGACGCTGGATACCGAGACAGGCGCATGGTCAGAGCTGGAGTACACTACCATCACAGCCGCCAACTCAACGTCGAGCAGCACCGTGTCCTGCACGGATGGCTGCTCTGGTGGCAAGGCTGTTAGTTTGACGAGCTCGCAGACCTTTGCCTTTACCTGGGACGGGGACGCTGGCGACAAGATCATGCAGGTGCAGTATACCTTCTCCGGGTCTAGCAACGAGTTCCTCAACATCGGCGCGACAGTGGATGGCGAGGATGTCACCGGCAACGTGCTGATTGAGAGCACCATTGACGTCTATACCCAGCAGGCGCCACTGTCAATTTCTCTGTCCGAGGGGTCTGAAGTCGTCCTGAGCCTGCTCAATTATAACGGCGACTCGGTGCTCGTCGAGGGGGTTCACATCTATGAGCTCGAGTCAGGTTCTTCGGTAACTATTTGAGTATTTGGTGAACGATAGAGTGAGTATCTGCATTGGTATACTTCTTGGTGAATTAGCACTTAGTGAGTACTCAGTAGGTAAATAAGTGAAACTGAAAGAAGAAGCAACAAAAGCACAATCGTATTGGAAGCCATCGCAATGAAACTATGAGAAAACATTCAGATAGACTCCAGGATGTATATAAACGGGCTGTAAACAAAACTTAAGAGTTCGTTCCTCAAGCTGAATTGGTTCAGTGTAGTTTCACTGCTGTCCTGTTGGCGAATATTATGACAAACGTACACATGACTGAGCATTACCAAAGCCCCATCAAGGGTCTCTTTTGGTGACTTGGTGGTCAATATTCTGTTGTTAGTCCCATATATTGTCCTTGTGCGCTTTGATCCGGTCTTGCAGACAGATACTTTGGCCTACATAAAGCCAGAAGATCTCCGCCTAGGCAAAGCGATTGGCATGGTCTTTGGCACGTTCACCATTTTGTTAGCCTTGTGAGCGTGTTGTAAGGCCAGATTTGAGAGTGTTTTCAAAGTTGCGAGGCAGAGAGCCTTGACATCGGGGTATATATCAGATGGAAAGAGGTGGCGTTGTTTGTACCGAAAAAAGCTCAATGTATCTATTATTTATGTTAGACCTTGCTTTATAACTGAAAACTTGGATTAGTTGGCCTAGATAAGTCTTACCTAGCGCATGTAGTGACCCTAGACCCTGAACAGACTTCTTTGACGCTTCTATCTTGTCTTCAACTCCTACTTCTCAATTCGAGATCTCCTCGGCAGCGAATCTCTCTTGCACGTGGGTCTTTTCCCCATCGAATCGTAGATCTTCCAACGCGAGCCTCTCCTTGGGGACTCGGTTCACTATCTCTAAGAACTTCAGAAAGTTCGAAAATATGAGTATCTTCTCCCGTGGCTGTAGCTGACCAAAGCATTAGATTGTCTCTTGTAGTGAACAAAGCTAGAAAGATGAACTGTTGGAGTGTATGTACTGATGCTGTCACCACATAAGGAACGTGTCTTTTCTGGAAGATGTCCTCGAGGCGGCTCTCTAGTATCCATCTCGATGAGTCTGGGAAAGTTGAGTTGATGGAGCTGTAGAAGACAAGAAGAGGACATCTTAATGAATTTTAACCATTATACCACCAAAGGGGACCCGTTAATGGGTTTAGAGCGAGAAGAGGAGGAAGATGACGAAGGGAAGGAAAGGGAGGAAGGAGGGAAGGAGGAAGAAAATCTGTGTGTGGTCACGGGCTCAAGACCTACGGCGGTACGCTGTCTTTTCCAAGGCAAGAACACCTCCAAGTCTTTTTCCTTGAAGCGAAGGTTTATCAGTACGACAGTATTACATTCTACTCGAAAAGCTTATCTTTCTAGCTTTGTATAACAAGAAACAATCTAATGCTTGGTCCTATAGTCTATGCTGAGAATCTTCCTACGTAAACGACACAGAGACGCCTTCCAGAGAAGATACCCAAAGACCCTCCGCTCAATCGAATGCGGCTTTGTCAATGATGACAGGTCTCAACGTTTCGACATTCTTCCTCCAGCCTATCTCAGAGGATAAGGAGGTATGTACTGATTAATTGGGTTTTCTGACGGAGCAATCGATAGAGCCAATATACTGCAACTTGGGCGATTCGGCCATGAAAACAAAGAGGACATCTACGACCCTGCCATAGAATTAGTATTACAAACGAAAACGAACACCAAATCAATTTCGAGCGCATTTCCGGTGGGAACTAGGGCCAAATGCACTGCCAACGTCGTAGTACAGTTGCACGCCCCTGTTTTCTTCTTTTTGAGTATTTTAACTGCGCCAAAACCAATATGATATCCCATGGCTTGTCAGGAAGGGACAAGGGCTGCCGGACATCATTTCCATATCGTCGTATATAGACCTACATACCTCTAAATTAGTAACGGCCCATTCCGCTAGGTGGACATGCCTAGCCATGTAACAGTCTCTTAGTTGCTGGACGCGAAATGCTAGAGCTGGAAGAGCTCGAGGTTGCAGGCATTACACCTAGTTATGCGTAGTTATCGATCTATATTAGTAATACGTGCACTGTATAATTATATACCTCAATAGACATTGGATGGTTGATTTTTATAGTTACAACAGGACAGTTACCCTAATTACCTAATAACGCAACGCTTTTTTTAGTTGATCGACGGTGCAGCATATACCCAACACTAGTTTCACTTCACAACTTTCGTCGTTGCGAAGTTGAGGGTAAGACCCAGTCGATCTAGATCATGTCGTGTAACCCCGGGGCCTTTTTTGCCAAAATAAGTTTAAGGAAGAGGACATCTGTCAGAATCATAGACTTCGGGGGAAATTCAAGATTCGTGATGGATATCAATCCGCTGAGACTTTCCTAAAATAGTAACCACAGATCGATGTAACGTGTTTTCAACATGACGAACGATGATGTATACAAAGTTTCTCCGTGCAAGTCCTCCGTAGAATCACATGTATCTGCTCTTCGGTTTGCCGGGGCGAGTACTACTACGACCTCGCTTATACGCAGTAGACAGTCAGCATTCTGGAGATCAAGTCTAGACATTGAATGCACATGTCGGATGTTGCCGATTAGGTTTTATGTCTCCATACTCCGTAGAATTTTCTTTTTCCGCGCAACCTACTACCTAGATAGGTAAGTTGATCTTTTACGTATATATAATATAGCAGCTACCGGTTGATCTACAATAGCTTCATAACCCGAACTACGTAACGGATTGCCCCATTCATAAAGATCTACAATTTCATCACCTGTTTCAACCTTCAACTCAAGAATTGAAGGAAGTCGCCGAGACGGTAGGATTGTCTTAGGGTTCGGCAAGTTAGGGCTAATCTCGGCCCCGGGGCAGAAACGATTCGGCTCAACGTACCGAGCTATACGAAGTGTACGTAGTACTCCGTAATTCAATCCACTGCAGTACTCCGTACGTAGTTAGCAGTTATTAGTTAACTAAGAGAAACTACGGAGTGCGTAGCTAACCGAGGTGCGCAGTTACATTGTCAGATCTTAAAAATGAAGAAAAAAGTGAACTATTCACATGTTCTCCGTTCGCTTGCCAACGGACTAGAGACGTAGCACCTAGTGTACTCCGTACGTCCTGTAGGATCTGAATCCTTCGCGCTTAAAAATTTCTACCTAGCTACAGCATACGTAGTCACAAACAGCTAAAATAGTACGTAACCGATTACACGGAATATCTGTCCCTTCCTGCTCCTGCATTTATCCTGGTCGTTGATCATTGCACTCAACCCCATATCCCGTTATTCCGCAGGATTATACTACGGTGCTAAACTTGTTAGCGACGTGGCTAGTTACGTAGGGTACGTACCTTGTCGAGGCAGGATTTGTGCATTAGTCTTGCATAGTAGCCAGCATATCTGTATAAAATCGTTGGAAGGATTGAGATGCTCGTCTGAAGTTGTATTCAGGGTCTGGCCGAGCTACGAACATACGAAGGGTCCAATTCTATGCACAACGGAGTCCGAGTAGTAAGTACATAACAGTGACTTGACTTACTAACTGCGTATTGATATGCTAACTACATTATTCTGTGGCATAGTTTAAAATGTCTTTAATCCAACATTTGTGTCAATACAAACACATTTTGCATAAATAGGATAAATTAATAGTGCCAGCGGGATTGCCCGGGCATTTGCAATGGTCATGTGCTCTTTCTTGCCCTCGCTTCGTCTGACCTCGTCGGAGAATTGATCGTACGATTTAACTCCTGCGTAGCCATTGGCCCAATCATGACCAGCCGGATATTTTGGTGAAAACGCTTTATTCGGCGTTTGAACTGTCGATGCAGCCACCGTGGCGTCTATATCTACGTGTCTAGTAGCTACTAGCTATTAGCTAGACAACATATGACAACTCAACTCGTAGCCTCGTGTCCTTTCGGTCCCAAAGGATGCTCTAGCCTGGTCTTAAAAATTGGCCTGGCTGACCGTTGCACGGTCAGAGTCTCGGAAAGTGAGTGGCAATGATCAATGCATATTCCTGCATTATGGAGCACAATGAAGCTCTTTTGATTTTTTCTCCAATACCATTTTGGGTATTTAGGATTCAAAGCTATTTATATATTACGTACTTCCATAGCGCCACTGTATGTAGCTACTAGCTAGTACATACAACTAGTCGATACACACGTATTAGGATCAAGCGGTCAGCGACACTAACGACCAATCTCACAGTACAAGCACGCCAGAACGCCTCTCGAACATTCTGATTCCAGAGTCCAGACAGCATTCTTCTTTTTAGCGGCGTGGCGGGTCAGCTTGACAGCTCCGAATCAGACTATATTCCAGCCCTAACTTCCTAAGGATGCCAGATCATAGCCGGAGCCTAGAAACCCACTTTGGACAGCATCAACTAGTATATTTCGTCGTTATTCTATATACACACGTAGGTTGTTACCTAACTAAAGGATTTTCGAGACAATCTCATTCAACTCCTGGGCCACAAATTCCGGGTTGTCCTTCTGGATGAAATGGCCCGAAGCCGGTGCCTGTAACGGCCCCTTGCTCTTCTCCGCTTGGGTGATCTTGGCCAGTCCCTCATTGAATCGCTGCCAGTAAGGATTCAGGTACGCCTGCGTCATGGCCTTGGGTTGTCCCATTTGCAATGACTCCTCTGCGAAAGTCTCAAAGTCGTGACCGACCACCGTTACATAGGGTCCACTGCCACCAGGGCCCTGCAGAATAGGCCCGTCGCTGGCCGGCAGCAAGGTGCGCATGTTCTTTCGGCTCAGGCCCTCCTTGTTGCCAACATCCGGATGGAAAATCTTCATTATGCGCTCACGAGATATGCGCAACAACTCCGGGGTAACGCCCTCTGGGAGAGAGCTAGCTTCGAAGCCCTCTGCATCCGGGTCGGGGAAGACGGACACGAAATCCGAGTTTGCAAGGTAACTATCGAGGAAGAGGAGGCCTGCTACGGTGCCGGGGTATTCCTGTGCATACAGCCTCACCAGCGCACCGCCAATGGAGTTTGAGACTAGGATTAGAGTCAGGCTGTCTACGTCGGATACGCCGAGCTTCTCAGCCGCGATTTGGGTGATCAGCTGGCGCAAGTCGTGAATAACGGCGATGCCGTCGTGACCATGCGATGGGTCCGCGGCGCCTGCATCGTTGGGATCGCGGTCTGTGGTCTGACCCTGGCCGAAACGGTCGTAGGTCAGGATTGCGGGAATGTCGGCCCCCTGGCGTAGCTCCTTCAACAGCGCGATGGAGCGTACCCATGACACCTGCGGCAGTCCTAGCCCGTTGAGAAAGACGATCAACGCTGGTTTGGCGGCGGATGTTGACACGGCGGGGTGGAAGCTGTAGCAGATCTGCGCTGTGGGTTTGGTGGTGAGACGGATGTGCTGAAACTCGGCCATCTTGTCAGGTATTTGCTATTTGATATGACGATGTAGTAGGAGTGAACGTATACAAGGACGATATTCGATATACAGAGAATCGGTCCATCTTATAGCCGTGATGAAGCTCACGAAGCGTCCTCCGTCCTCTGTCAGCTGCGGCGCGGCACTGCTTAATTTATATTGATGTGGAGCAGCTGAAGACAGGCGCCATCTTGTCATTGGGCGGTTCGTTAACTAGGTAGAGCCGCTTATCTTATTGTGGCTGGCGTCTTCCTATTTTTGTGCTGGTTTACCAACATTTTGCTCTTTTCTCAGTTCTGCTTGGGTGGTTCTCCCAAGCCACATATCATGTACTGTATGGCTAATCGCAAACACTTCCTATTTAGGAAAGCGGTAAAAAGATCAAACCCATACGGCGCATAAGGCAGCAAGGCACCGAGAAAAATATAGCCGGCAGAAAGAAGCTGCGTAGGAGAAGCTGCGGACCCACAGTGCGCAACGTCTCTATTATTTACTATTTAAACATATGCTATGTACTATTCTCATAGTCGAATAGTCTCCAGCACGTGGGAAGCATCTGACAACGAGGCTTGAAAATAAGAACCAAATTCTTATACAAACGGTAAATGTAGATATCAGCTCAGGCAGGCTGTATAAACTCAGTAAAGACGAGAACTAGGTAGACTGGAAGTACATTGGAAAGAAGAGTCAAGTTGCAACCTGGCTAGTTGACTTTCACAATTTAATAGCCCAAGTCAGGTGACATACAACTCTATTGTTTATATCTACCCCGTAGATCCTTCGAAAGCGTCTATGCAGTATGCAACATCGTATTTTGCCGCCGGCTGACAGGCAATGATCAGGCGAGCGTCCAGCTGTTGATGACTGTTGATTTCTAATCGGTAGTAATCACGAGATATAGCTTCGAGTACCCGAGTCCCCGAGTCAGCGCAAAAAATTGCGTGACGCCTTGAAGGACGATGAAGCCGTGAAACAATGTAAAACTGAAGGCTGACAGCGAACTAGCCTGTCTAGCTTGGACAATCACCAACCAACGGTCAGCATCCTTCAAAGATGATTGTTCAATTTTGTTTAAAATTTGTTATCCACAGTCAGCATTCCAATGCCCAGTGTCTGGGGAGGCAGTCCGTCCCTTGTCAATTTCGGGGCTAAACTAGAATTGCCCCAGTCAGACTCTCCGTCAAGTCAAATGATTTCGATAAGGATTCGGAGATTATTAGTTTATGTACCTCGGGACGGTTAAAATCCACGGCAGATAATGCGATGTAGTAACGGCAACGCTGATTCTCTGGACCAGGCTAATATTGATGTTAATTAAACGGTGGCAATGGGTGTCTGAGATAAGCGAGTAAGCCTATGACCATCAGCTCTGACAGCTTGGGGCTGTTGGACGTGAGGCTTATCCAGAGGGTGAATCCGAGAGGGTCTGATTGGGCGCCGGGGGCCCAGCACTAGCCTAATCAGGCAGGATTCTAGAAGGGGCGCTAGAAAATCCATCGAATCGATTCCCACCCACTAAAAATCCTAAAAATGCGTTGCTTGCGTGCTAATCTAAAAGATACTCCGTTTTACACCGACGCGCGCCACTTATATTGCCCGTACCCTTCGCCGCATGGAGGATCCTTGATTGTGGCAAAAGTTGAAGGGAAAGGAAAAGAAAAAGGGAGAAAAAAAGAAGGGAAAATCCGTACTATAACTATAGTTGACAGCTGTATACCCATATCACAGCATAACTCCGTACGGATTACTATTATCTAGTGGAGAAAAGACAGGATACTACTCCGTAGTGAACGGCGTAGTAAGTACTCTAGAGTCTTAGCTGGAGGCCATAGACCGGGTAGTAGCCGGTACATACTATGTACGTACAAGCCTACAAGGTCCCTACTAGTTATATGCGTATAACCTGACTCAGGATGCGTGATGACCTGGAATGACAAATAAATCTGGTTGGTTATTTAGTATCTACACCGACACAGAGCCCAGCGACCTTTAGGCAAGCAAGAACCAACACATTGGGCTCGGAGTCAGCGCTAGGCTCTAGATGAATTATCCCTCGAATCCTTGGGCAAATAAAATATACGGAGTATGTATGTGCGTACGAAGTAAAGTACGGAGACGGAGGGGAACTTGGTTCCTAGTCCGATAGAAGTCAACATCTGCGAGGCAGCGCCGCGGTGCTAGCCCCGTTGCTACTAGACCGAGGCCTACTAGTAGCAATTAGTTTATGCCGACGGTCTCGGAGTGGAATACGTAACTACGTGGCTACGGAGTACTTTGTATGGAGTACGGTAGATTCGAGATAGTGATACTGATACGGATACGCCGTACATATTAAAGACTTAGGACCCCACGCCCAGCTTACACCAGACGGCCCCAAATGCCTGTAATTTTGTAACAAAGCGGGAAAAAATACGTGCTCATTGGTGTATACACGGTAACAGCAGTCCAGGGACTGGTCACGGCCCACCCGTTCCATTGGTTCAAAATCCCTTGGCTGGGTGGGGACAGAAAGAAAATCGGCCGTCGAAGCAATCGAATCAGCGGGAGAAGAAGCCTATTGTCGGGAGGGTCCAATGAGATGGCGTGATGGCGGTGGAGACGTCTGACACTCTCCACTCACAGGCCTTCGCTCAGGCTTCTGGAAAGACTTATCACTTCCTGCTAAGCCCGCCACCGACGTAAGCCTCTGCCCAAAGTGGAAAATACGAGAAGCAAGTGGACCCCGTCACTCTGTTCTGACTCGCCAGGCTCGCATCTGTCTCCGCTGATTGATGTTTAGCGTCTTGGCTCTCCTTCACCTGCTGCGATTTTTTTTTGCTCGAGGCCTTGGCTTCTAGGCTTGTACTGCTGCGTACCCACTTAAGTGTCAGAGTCATACATAACATCCTCCACGTCCGCCGTACGTAGTTCGTACTAGCTTCTTTTTCCCACTGGGCTCCATTTTCCACTGCTAGTTAATCGGGTTGGGACTAGATTGCACTGGGTCGGGCAGCCCGGGGCGTGCTACCTTCTTTTCGTAGACATTACTCAAAAACCTGCGCCGCCTGCTACTGGAGTACCGTACTTGGGCCGTTTCTTCCTACGTAGACGGTAGCGGAAGAGGGTTCTATCCAGTGGATCTTGATCTTGCCGTGATCCCTCTGTCTGATGCGTAGCGTAACCCCAAGCGGCCCCGGTCAAGGCCGGTTGCCGTCTTGTTGTTGCTAAAACTTGGTCCCAATTACATTGCAGATTGATCATTGGACTCTGGAAGGTGAGCGAGATACGCACTAGCTAAGTTATGTAGCTAGGCTTAGCATCCTACGTAGTACGTAATTATGATTTTAAACTAAAGCATGCCCTGTCCTGATCAATCGAGCGTGTTCGTAAGATGCTAAGGAATCCGGAGTAGCAGGCTAGACTCGATTTATCATAGCCCTGACCCCAAGCCGCTTGTTGGTTTTCTTCCATGTCTGATCTTGATTAAGTGATTAACTATATTATATGGATCTAAGGGTATAGTCCATACGATATAATAACACTCTGAATCAGCGTCGCCCTGTTGGCTTTCCTCGGTGCCACCACCAGTCCAGCCAGCCCAGACCTCTTGTGCCACCCTTGCTTCGCCCGACAGATCCCTGGAGGCTATTACTACCTAATACGTAAAAAGTCAAATACAATATTCGCCAGCGAGCGAGCGTGAAGAGGGAAAAGAAAAGCAGGAGGAGGAGGAGAGAAATCCCTGCATGACAGAGACCGACACTGCAGTGCCAATACCGCGTGGTTCAAAACGCATCGAACGACATTACATTACTCGTGCAGCAGCTGGTTCCAGACACACGTCTGATCGCTTCGATACGGCCCTGCCTTGCATATTCTTTCGTTCCGATCCGTTAACTTGCCACAGGCCGCCCCTGGCCTGGCTATTATCGTATCCTTTTTGACTGTGCGTGTGCGTTGTTGTGGTTGTTGTGGTTGTTGTGTTTGGCAAGCACCGGTTCGCAGTTGCCTTTTTTGAGCACCTGCCTCTTCTTCGCCTTCCCGCAGCGGACCTCACCTGTAACCTCCCGGTCTTTCTTCTTCTCTTTTCTTTTTTCAGTCTTCTTTCTGAGAGAGAAAAAAATCTTGTGCAACCAAATTACTACATTTACTACATTCTCTTGCTCAACTCCTCAGCCACATTTGCATTTCCTCGCCGAACTATCCTATCTCGACTCCGAACCAGACAAGCTCAGTCATCGTAGCTGCGTCTATCAATTCGCTTGAATAGGACCGCATATATAGCCATCGGATACGCTCGAGACAGAAACTTCGCCATTCGACAAATCAAGTCCATTGGCTTCGCTCCATCGCTGTTTCCCCTCAATTCCAAGGTTCCTATAGCCGTGACGACCTGCGTGTTATAAAGGCCTATCGACGGCGAGAATTAAACAAAACCCTGCAGTGCGTCCTTTAGAGCGACTTTACTGCAACACTCGTGCTAGACAATAGTACCAACTACATACCCTGCAGCCCGGTATCTCTCCCTTGCCTACGCGACGACTATACAACAAACAAAGAAAAGCAGTTTGCGGTCTGTTTTCCTGCATCAATAAGCTGAGGTAAGCGTGCATTAATGATATTCTTTCCCCCTTCTACTCGTTTTCGCCGGCGTCATTTGCAATCGGCTGTCCAATTATTATCCCGGACGGTTGATTGCGATATGCCTATTTTGTACTGGCGCCTGTTTGTTGGTCTTGCACGTTGTTACTTGCCCTTTTTTGTTTTGTTTTTTGCTTGAGCACATAAATCCATGCAAGGCTCAAGCAAGCACACATGAAAACCCACCAGTGGGGATGGTGGGCGAGCATGTATGGCGCATGCATGGTACAAGGATTCATCCTGGCCTGCCTATCGGCGCCGGTCTCGCAGGCTATGCTTTCTAGCGCATGAGACCCCTACTGCCCGGATTTTCCGGCTTGCCACTCGAAATGGATTGCGTTGTGCTACTGTGGGTTTCGAAGTTGTGTATCGAGCAACGTTCCTGAAGAGGCCACCTCGGTTGCATCATCCATGATCGCACTTATTCTTGTTATCGTGGACAGCATTATTTTACCGCTGCCTGGTGATGACCGACTCGCCTGGTGCTACTGCCGCCCACTTTCATGGCCTTCCCCACCGAATAAGCCCCTCCTCGGTATTACCTAGCCACCGCGTGCAGGTCTGCAATGGTGTGCGTGCATGAAGCCTTTTTTTGGCTTCGAACTCGCATTCCAATGGGAGTTCTGATTGAATCGAGCGGGGAAGAAGTCCGAGGGAAGATCGACACCTCTGGCATTGCCTAGGTACATACTTCGTACTTGACTCAAATAAAAAGGCTCCCGAGGGTGCAGATCCCTGTCTCCACATCACTACCAGAGGGATCTGTGGCTCTGATTGCTGATGAATCTGCCACCACAAACAAACCGTTTAGACACGTTATCGTCTACTTTAAAATATGAGGGACAAATTCCTTGGCAGTCCGCAAAACTACGTATTTGCCTGCAAATGCGTCAGATCCCTGTATCCACCCCCGTTTCGCGAGCCTTCCAACTAAGCCTGTTTTCCTCGGATATTCTGGACCAGTCAATTGCTTTATCACATTTGTGGATTCGGTCATGCATTTTATGTTCGATTTGATATTTTTCCTAATTTCATATAAACGCCGTGCTATTTGCTGTGTTACTAATTCTCAGTTTTTAGACTTATTGCCCGCTTCTCGTCACACTATTGTTCCACACCAGATGTTTCTCTGAGTGTCACATTATTACATTCGAGCGCTTGACTATTCTCAAAAGAGAAATCAAAGAGAAGAAATAACAAGTCAGAATCGTCCTGTCAGATGCAAGCATAACGACCCTCGCGAGTTGCAACGGTATAACTATCGGACGGGGAAGGAGGACAGGACCCCGGAGTGTGAGCCCACAGGACGCATACGCGCATACGCAATGGTTGCGAGAAGTTTTTATCATATGCCGCTTTTGTCCTGGAACTTCCCACTGGATCCTACTCCAAAAACTTCGCCTACATCCCCTTTAGATCTCGCCTCTCTTAAAACACGGGCGATGGGGTCCAGGCCGTTGAGCCTACACATACCGTCTGGGAATTTCCCTTCTGCCCGTCCCACACTCGATGAAGTGCTCTCCAACACGGCTCCCTTTCCTTACACCTTGGGGGCCTTTATGGCATATCTCTCGCAGAACCATTGCTTGGAAACGTTAGAGTTCACTATGGAAGCAAAGCGGTATCGAGAGTCTTACCGGTCCGTGGCACGCATGCTCGGCCAGAGCTCAGTGCCTTCCGACGTGGCCCAAACACAGCAACTGATCATTCTTTGGCGGCGTCTCTTATCGGCGTACATCGTGCCAGGTGCTCCACGTGAAATCAACCTGTCGTCAGAAGTGCGTGATGCTTTACTCGCCAACGCCCATGCTACACGGCCTCCACGACCTGAGGTACTCGATGCTGCTGTCCGAATTATGCACGATCTCATGGAAGAGTCAATATTCATCCACTTTGTGAACAGCCAGAGTTTTGGGCCGCAGGTGCCTTCCTCGATGGAAAATCCGTATGTCGAAGACCGCCCGCACCGACTTCGACGGACAACGTCTCGTGGAAAGAGGATATCTCCGAGCGGATCTCGAGACGATTCTATGTTTAACCGGATGTCGGGATCTGCTCGGGTAGCGGCGCTGGCCAAGACAGGCAGCCATTTGTCTGAATACAGTTCTAGCGGTGATTCTGGGTCTCCCGTTTTTACGGATGATTCAAGCCTTGGATCAGCAGGGGATCCAATGACACCGCCCACGACGCCTCCAGGAAGCGAAGTTAATTACAGCCCGAGAAGCCGGTCTGATAATAATAATACGTGGAAGAAGATGGGCGCGAAACTTGGCTTCAACAAGAAGAGGCCAGGCAGTGCGAGCCGTGATGGACGATGGGAGGAGTGACCGACCTATCTTCAACACAACATGACGGACTAGTCACCGCGAGTGACGTTCAACACGAAATGACATGATACAGTCTTCAGACTGATTGAGCTCGAGATGATTATGACGAAACGATGAATGGGTTTAACATTGCATTTTCATACATTTTTCGGGGTTACTTTTTGTTTCTTCGCAGGCTTAAATGAAGCCTGATTCATCAATTTGGGTGGTTAAGTCACACAAACACATACGCACTATTTACTGCATGAGGGTGGAATCATCTGCATTTGGGAGGTGTCAGACTCCGTTGTTATTGGCATTGTTTTTTATTCATCACGACAACTGAGTCGTGCCATGATGGACGCCAGATCTTTAAAAACGGGGGTTCGTCGAAACATGTACAGCGAATATTCGACCACATTTGACTTGTATTTTTCTTTTCTTTTCTTTTCTTTCCGGGAGGCACTTTGGATTTTCCATAGCATATGATACGGGTTTCATTGAACATGAGCAGAGCGTGTTTCTTTTTGGTGAAAAGCTTGGGCGTTTTTTCTTTTCTTTCTCTCTTCATAGATGGGCTTCATCATAATCAGCATCATCATATCATCATTTTCCTTGCTATAATTCATTTCTCCTCTCTTTTTCAACAAAATGGCATTTGCACTGGGCGGAACTTTTTCTTTGGTTTCAACATCATATGATATCTGATGCCCTTAATTTTGGACATAGTGCGTGAATCTAATTCTTCACATTATCTCTGGATCGTACTGTAGAGACTCCATTTATGTAGGTAGAAACGGAATAAGGTGAATCGGTTGTCTTGAATCAGTTGTCTTAGGCAAAAGCTATATACATTATGACTATGCTAACAATAAGAGACCGCCCTAGTAGAAAGAAGAAGTCAAGAGAAAAGGCGAACACCGGCACGCCGAGCAGAAAGTAGATGATGTTTTGAATCAAAAGAAAGAAAGAGATGGTAATAGGAATAGGAATGACAATGCAGGGGTCGGTTGTTTTCGTGACGTGGATACATGAACACGAGTCATTTATCAATCAGTCAGTCAGTAATCGTCTCAGTCACTCGGCCATAGTTGATATGAAGCGCCGACCAAAATGGACAGTCAAGATCAAAGAATTCAACGGGGTTGTGTATTCAATTGCAGTCAATTATAGCGATGTAGCAATAGCGATGCAGCGATGATGGAATCCGGGAACGCCCAATAATGAAATCATGAAGCAAGGTTGTTCCCTGCCATGACGAATGTTGTCCACAGTGCTAGCTTTTCCACCCCCATGAACTTTTCTCCGTATCTATAAAATGAATCTGTCCTGTTGTCCGTTTGCTTTTCCGAATATCGCGTAATAGTACGCGCGTAGTATATATCGAGATGTTGCTTTTTTCTTATTTAATTGTATAGACTGGCGCCGCCGGTCTCAATGGCCTCGATTTCCAGGTCAGACCAGGGCAGGCGGTGGAAACGAGTAGGCAATTCCTGGCGATCGAAGAACTCGCCCTTCTTGGCTTCGACGGGGCCCAGAGAGACACCGGGCGAGCCGCCAATTGCGCCGTATGAGGCGGCGCGACCGGGGGCGTTTAGAGGGCCATGCTGCTGGGCTTTGGCTCGGTAGGTAGCGAACGAGTCGGGCAGACTATGGGAGGGAGACAGAGGATGAGCATGGGGGGTGTGGTCAATGGAAGCTGTTGAAAATAAATGTTAATTTTGTATAACGCAGCAGATGGCCGGATTTGGATCGTTCTTACCTGGCGTGGTGCGCTTTCCCAAGAACTTGATCAGAGGAGTGCGCGAGGCATTCTTCAAGACAGCTGTGGTACGCATTTTGCTCTTCTCTTCTATTTTTATTTTTGAAAGAGTCAGGACGCTGTCAATGCGTTAATGGCGAATGGCTGAGGAGGGTGAAGAAAACGGTGGTGGTGTCGTGGTTCCGAGCAAGATCCGGAAAAGCCCGCTCTCTCTCGGCGCGGGTGATTATGCAATGCACTAAGCTCGGCGACTGCTCCGATAAGATAAGTGGTACGTATATTAGATGGGACGTGGTACGGAGTATGTGGTATGAAATATGGGAACGTGGTATATTCGATGATGATGGTGATGAACGAGAGCTGATGAATGAATGGATGCACAACATAGATAAACGGATTAAGAGAGAAAGAGAAAAGGAATGAAGGATGGACTTATAAATCAGGCAGGCGCCGGAGATAAGATGCTGAGGAAAGCGCACACCGGAAATGCCCAGTTAGGCAACACCATGCCACCCCCAACTTCCCCGCTCGCTGTCTCTCTTTACACTTATGGAGGATCAGTAGACGTTTGTTTTTCTAGTTTCGATAGCGTCTGTCAATAATCCTAACCATCCCGTCCATGCTCACCGTTGCTCGTCTTGACTCGCCGCAAACCCTGCCCGATTCAGACACCTGCAGACCGTTTCGTATTTGTTTGATATTGATAAGATAAAATATGCATCTGCCTAGCTCTCCTCCTGCATGCGAATTCTTATTTTATGCACGCGGTGTTTCTTATCCAGACTTGGCATGCGCACCCGGTCGAATGAAGTCTGGCAATTGTCATATGCACCCGACAGATCTCACTTATAATACACTCTTCTATAGACGACTCTGCCTAGGCAGTGATCAATCACATGAATAGCAATTAACTGCGCTGTCATGCAACCATGCAACTAGCATATGTTATATGGAAGCGGACCAATCAGAGCTACTTCTCAAGGCTCGTTTTGATTGGCTGCCATCCCGCCGTAGCCTAACCGAGTTAGCTTCTCTTGCTAGCAGCCTCTCTATCGAACACCGCGAGAGAGAAGACGCAAGCAACGGAAAATGCACGAGTTCCTCCTTTTCGCCCCAGTCCCTGCCACCCAGCACCATGAGCTGCTGCAACAGCTGGCCGGCCTCACGGCCATGCAGCCGCGCCACCGACTTGAGCGACGCCTGATCTTCAAAGCAAACCGCAAAGCAGGCCGCATCAACACCCGCCTCGGAGGCGGCAGCCAGGATGTCCAGGCCACCGAGATCCAGCGCTTGCTCAAGATGATGAATGGAGCCACGTATTACAACCGCGTTGTCAGTGTTGTTGCGGAAGACGACTTTGGCGCCCCCGCGGATGACTACGATATCGACTCGCAGCTGTGGAAGATGGAGTGGAGGGATATCCCGGAAGCTGGCACGCGGTCAGGCGTCACGTCGCGGCTCATGGCCAATGCTGTCCTTCCGCAGGGGGACATTGTTAACATAATGAAGGCTTGGGGTTATACGTATGATGCCACCTCTCCTTCCCCAGAGTGGTTTGTTGCTGACATTGTCTAGTTTCGTAAACGAGTTCGTGATCGAAGGCGACGTATTCGTCCACAACGACACCGTTCTCTTCCTCCACCGCGTCCTAAACTACCCCGAAGACAGCCAGCAAGGACAAAGACCGCGGACCGCATTGCCGCCGTTCAAGGACCTGACCCTCTTGGACCCGAGTGGGAGCTACCTCTTGCAGGCTTCGGCCACCGTGCAAGACGGCGCCAACCCCGAAACAGCGACACAGCGGCTCTACGGATTGAGGGATCAGCTCAGGACTGCTGTGAAACTGGAACAGGCAGATCGCTTGTCTTTGGACACGAGGGTTAAATGAGTTATGTTTGACGATGTCATCTTATCTACTGTTTTTAGCATGATACCCGAGTTGCATGTTCTCTGATTATTAAATTAAATTCATATACTATTATATCGTACGGAGTACGTACTTGCATCAATTCCGTAAGCCTGAGGCTGGCATAGATATTGAGTTAATCGTATGCGGCTATCAGCATGTGACTTCGTGGACTTCTTTACGCGTGGGCGCGTCTCCACTAGTTGCCAATCTATTCCACCACGACACTACTACCATAATATCATCATTGTCAAATATCCGTCCGCTTATTGATTGCTGTTTAAGAGCCTGCTGCGATGAAGAGGCTAAGTTCTCCAGGCGCCGTATCTCCGCCTCCGCTCCGCCGCAAAGTCGAATCAACAACGACCAGTGAGTATGCCGGTGTCAGCCAATTGACTATCTTTCTAATATCTACTTCTAGAAAAGGCGGTTGCTTCGTTTTTCACACCCACATCCCAGAAGAAGCCAGAGAAGGTTGCGTGGAGGATCGTCAACAAAAGCCTCGTAGCTGGCAAGTATGCTTCAGAGTCAGCTCAAACGCAGCCGGGGAAGAGGCGAAAGGTTGCAGCTTTTGATCTGGTACCTATCTCCTTTCTCAGACTATCATCACCGCTGACTTTGTGTCAAAGGACTCAACGTTGATCGCCACGTCTTCCGGAAACCGCTTTGCCCGGGACGCCTCAGACTGGAAATGGTGGAACACCAAAGTGCCAGAGAAGCTCAAACAGCTAAACGCCGAGGGGTGCGCATATACTATTCACCTGCATATCGTTCAGTCGACTAAACGTGAATAGATATCAAGTCATCGTCCTCTCGAACCAAAAGAAAATCAGCCTCCAAAACGAACTCAAAGCCGGCCGCACCGAGTCCAAAAGCCTGACGACATTCAAACAAAAGGCACTAGCAGTCATGCGCCAGCTCGACATCCCGCTGAGCATATACGCCGCCACGCAGTACGACGAGTACCGCAAGCCGCGCGTAGGCATGTGGAAGGAGTTTCTGGACGAGTATGATCTGGATGTCGACGGCCGGCTGGCGTTGGACGAGTGTTTCTTTGTGGGTGATGCGGCGGGGAGGAACGGTGATCATTCCTGTGTTGATCGGTAGGTTTTTCGACCCATTGGGGTAGACTTTCTGACTGTATAGGGATTTTGCGTCCAATGTCTCGATCAAGTTCCACACGCCGGAGGAGTTCTTTCTCGATGCTAGTCCGCAGCAGGTCATACGCCAGTTTGATCCTGCGGCGTACATTGGCGTTGATCCAGATACGCCTGGTACATCACCCTTCATTTTGCATTTTCTGACACATACTAATAAGCATAGCTATATCAACCTTCTCCAAGCGCAGCCCCCTCGAACTAGTCATTTTCTGCGGCAGTCCTGGCGCCGGCAAATCGACATTCTACTGGAAGCAGCTCAAGCCATTGGGATACGAGCGCGTGAACCAGGATACACTGAAAACAGTATTCCCTCCACCCTCCAGTCACATCCATCCTGATATAATCTTCTAACTGAGTGAACAGCGCCAGAAATGCATAAAAGTCGCCAAAGAGCACCTCAGCGCCGGCCACTCTGTCGCCGTTGGTAATTCCCCCTTCTCTTACTCATAACCGTTTCTATGAGGCTAACTAAGAATAGACAACACAAACGCCAACCTCGAAACACGCAACTACTGGATCGAAATAGCGCGTGAATTCCACATACCCATCCGCTGCATCTACTTCACCGCGCCGCCGGGTCTGTGCAAACACAACGACGCCGTGCGCGCTGGTACTCCATCTCTCGTGCGTCCTTTCCTCTCTCCCTCCTTATGTTTTGATTGCTGATGGTGAGGGTAGAACCCCGAATCCCGCACCCTCCTCCCCGGCATCGCCTTCGCGGACTTTGCGCGGCGGTTCGAGGAGCCCACGCTGTCCGAGGGATTCGAGGACATCACGCGTGTAGAGTTCAAGTTTGAGGGGGATACTGAGGGGAAGAAGGTCTGGGGGCAGTTTTGGGTTTGATTTGTCCCCTTCCTTTCTTCTTCTCTTTCGCTTTCTCTTTGTATTATTATTTTGGATTGGATGGGGAAATATACCAGGAAGTCGACTAAATAGGGGCATGCATATAGTTATTGGGTAGATCAGGTAGAGCGCCCAAAGGGGAGTGGTCTGTCCAGATTAGGATCTCTGATCAGTTTCGTTTCTTTTTCGGTTCTTTGTTCTATCCATGGATTGACTAGCTGGTAGTACGAGGAAAAAGGAATGATATTATTCAATTTTTGATTTTTGATTTTGATTTTGATTTTATTGTCTAGGGCTGCCTAGACTAAGTAGTAAGTGTAAACCTTTTGAGGTCATCGAAATGCGAGTTTCAATGAACAAAGGAGAAGAAAGAATCTAATCTATAACACATGATATTCTAGGCGGGTCATGGCCACGCCTAGATGGGAAGATGGGTATTATTATCGTGGAGTAAAAGCAAGACATTAAAAACACATGCCCGAAAAACGTGATCGGGGAATACAGTCGTATAGCACAAGATTGGATATCGTTGAATGAATGTGGGTAAGGAACGTCGCTGTGATGAACACGCTGGTAAAGGAATGTGGATTAAGGAACGTCGCTGTCATAGACACGCTGATCATTGATGTAACGAATGTGATTAAGGAACGTGGGTAATGAGCGTAATCCGATAAATCGGTCGTAAATCGTAAATCATTTTCTTTTTGCAAGGTCGTAACGTCGTTATTTTTGATCATGTCGAACATGATGATAATAGAACAGTGTAATAGTTATGCACGAGTCGCCGGAATCCCAGGTGGCGCCCGTCCAACGAGGTCCTGGAAAAAGCGAAACACATTTCGTCGGCGAGGAGACTTGCATCTAATAACCGAGTGAATCGCAGGCCCAACCGACATCGGGCCCACGATCTCCTGGTCCCCGAGTTCAGGGAACTTCTCGTTATCATGGATGCGTGGAATTTTCATGTCCTCGGCAGGGCTGATATTAGACTTGGTCAGTCCAAGGATGGCACCGAATTTGTCGTCATTCGTGACAATGAATTCCAAAGTAGTCTTCCATTCTTGCTCAATGGACTCCCACTTCTGCTTGGTAAAGTGGTAGATCATTGACGTTTCCCCGTAATGTTCTCCGGTACGGACGAGGTGTTTGGCATAGTTGGTACGCGCCAAGTCCCAGTCGTCGCGAAACTTGCGGAACGCCATGGCATCAGAAGTCTCCGGGATATAGGGTTCGGGTTGGATGGTGAAGTTGGCATGTCCAAGTTTAGCCGACCACTCATCATCTCCCTCGGTAAGCACCAAAGGCGGAGCGCCCTCGCCAGATATGGTTGTGCGCAGAGTCATTCCTCGCGCTCTTGTTGCCAACGAGGCCACCGAAGGTTTGGTAGACAACGGCGGGGAGCGGTGAATGGATGTACGCGAACTCGTCATAACCGGCAAGACATCCTCGTCAAACACGTCTGCTACAGAAGGAGACTGCAGTGGAGACGCAATGCCCGAGTCTCTCAGTGGCGACGGGAATTCAGACCAGATCGGTGGCAGCAATGGTGTGCTGGGCTTGGCTCCGATCTCTTCATCCTCGTCTGCTTTTGCGCTGTTGGCTTTTTCAATGGAAATCGCGCCAACACTGTGACCGCTATGACGTGACTTTTCTTGGGAATTCCTCGATGAGAAGGGCTCTTGTGAGATGGGGACGAATTGAGATGTCGATGAGGCGGCCGAGTCAGCGCGTGAACGCAAGTCGTCGCTGAAAATAGCAGTACTATATGTCCCATCAGACGATTGTGTGTTGGACTTCCATCGCGACGAAATGGATGGCATTCTCGAGCCAAAGCGCGAAAAGCCTCGAGACGACAAGCTCTCTGAGCGCCGTCGCTGTGATGGATAGCAAGGATGATCTGTGAGATCGTAGTCCTCATCTGTCATTTCATAAGGCTCGAACGTGACTTGATCGAATCCTGATAAAGTCAGACTAGAAGCTCAATACGCGTATGATATAAGACTCACCAAAATATTCTTCCTCGATATCTCTATCACGCTTGGATTCCTCTTCCACGCCGCACAGTGGGCTTGGAAGCGACCCGGTGCGCTCCATGCTAATACCCATTCCAATCCCAGGGGACGGAACCAGAGAAGAGACGGAGCTCGAAACCAGCTTGGATTGCAGCCGAGATGTTGAAAATGGCGATAGAGCAGGTGAAACTGAAGCAGATGAATCGGTGGAGGGAGATACTGATGTCTGCAAAGGATACGGACGGCCTTTACGCCCTCTTTCAATAGCCATGTTGATGGTTGTAAACAAAAAATGATATAATGATAATAGCGATGATAATGTGGAACTTTTGGTGGGTCAACTGCTTCTCTTCTTAAATCTTCAGAGCTTCAGGCATGCTGTAAATTGTCATCTGACTGTCAAGCTGCGAATAAGAGCGGTGTATGTGTTTCCCGTCGACGACTGGTTCAAACGGCGGTGGTAGTGTACAGCAGAACGCCAGCATGCCAATTGACAGAAGGTGGCGTTGCGTGTCAGGCACCGAACGGTGACAAGCCAATGGTTCCTCAAGTGTCACGGCAAACTCGTGTCAGCAACTTAATTCACACGGATGCAGGTGCACTCGGTAGGTAGGCAACTGAATTGCTTCACTGTACGCTCGAATGAAGCAAGTCCACGAGTGAGTCACCGGACTGGAGGAAGAATGTATGGTTGAAAACTGCTGAGGAAACACGTCGGGCTGCAGTATTTGTGTGGTCGCGAAACACGTCTGGGTGGGTTGGCTAGTTAATTAAATCGATGAACGAAGAATCCCACTGGCAGGGAAGCAGCTTGTCATGTATGTACTTTCAAGGTTTGCTGGCTAGCGACGATTGGAGCCAAGATCTGCAAGGCAATGACGGATGCCGGACGATACGCGCTACTCCTGCAGGATTTGACTGATATGTTTGCGGTTGTTGTAGTTGGTGAGCAGCGAATACTGAAATTTGAATACTGAAAGGTGAAAGAACAAAGACGAGAAGAGGAAGAGACGAGCGAGACTGAGAGCGAGAAGAGGCAAACAGAAAGAAAGACTCTTTCCTAGGGTTGAGTTGGGAAGGCGCTGGCCATTGGTTGTTGTGGCGGGGAGAAAGGCAAGTGGGGACGGAAGGCTACAGCCCGCCGCGCCTTCCTGACAAACACAAGCTTACTTAAGGCTTATCATTCTTTGGTCCTGTTTAGTATGTGTATTCTTTCATCGATACTCAATATTAAGACTAATATTATATCCATATTCATATTTAGTATTTACCATTCAATGAATGAAAGAGCAAACAAACAAACAAAAAACAAACAAAAGAAAGAGAACGAAGAAAAAGAAACGATAGGAAGAGCACTATTCCGTACCAGTCCATGGTGCTGGGTCCCCCACTCGCCCTCAACCATCGGCGCTTTGCGGACTGCTCCCACGGTCCAGGTGCTTCCAGACAATTCCCCAAATGGTTAGCGCCCCGACACGTTCCCTTGCAGCCTTATGCTCAAGGCATCCCGGTCTTCTTTTCTTTTCTCTGCTCTCTTGACAAGCACTCTGTACTATTCTAATAACAGCGGATCCCTGTTTACACGGGATGCGGCCAGCACCGCGATAGGCAGGCAATGGAGGCGCCCGAAGGAGCTGAACACAGCCCGTTGAAGGATCGGGCGCCTAGAATAAATCGATTCGATTCTATCGGGCACTGCCGACTGACTACTGTTGGTCTTGGAGCTGGCCAGCTGTCGACTCGACACCTAACCACTTAGGCATCCTTAAGTAAGCAGCCCTGATTGGCCCGCCGGTGTGCTTATGACGTTGCAACAACCTGCTGGCAACATTCCTTTCTTTTATTTTCATTTTCGTATTCATAACAAAATATATTATTTATGCTCGTACAGAGGACAGCAATCAGACTGGTCAGCGGTCACGACAGCTCGTATTGACACGACTTAGCACTTCCTCTTAGCGTAGAAAGCGAGTGAGGCCCGGGATCTAAGTCTTATGCAGGTACGCCGTTCTTGTCCTGCTGTGCCAACTCATATGACGCAAGTGGCATGGATTAATCTTAACATGCCGCGATCGCCCTTCTTTTTTCTTTAAAAGTTGAAAGCATAGACGGAGTAAGGCGGCTAATGCACAAAATCTCTCCAGATTAATTGATTTTTATTGCCGTAACAGAAACACGAAGAAGCGGGTGGATCTGCCTGTACTAAATCTATGTATATGTTCATTGTCCGGAGTATGTCCGGGGAGACTAAAATTAAATCTTCCTCGGTATCATTCAAGCTCAGACAGAGAAAAAAAAAAGAAGATTCTAATTTTACAAAGCACCTCATATCTATCACTTCCTACATCATAACCCGTCATATTCTCCGTCAGAAGTGAATGCCCAGGGATGTGACAGTTCAAGTCAACTATGCCAAGATGGGTAATCCCGTGCTTCGTGTTCTAGACTCCCGCCAGATCCTACGAAAAATTTTCAATTTGCGAATTTCGTGATTGGCTGATGGCCGTGGACCTTTTTTTCCCGACGCTTTCTTTTTCCCTGTACTCCGTAGTCATCATCTCGTACGGGAAATGATACAACGACTGTTCGGTTGCTTCCAACTCTTATTCTCATTCTGCGCCAGTTCTTTCAATTTGGCTACCTTCAATTCGAGACACTACGTAGGTACTAGGTACAGTTACACCGATATACTACGAGATAGTGGACGCGCTTAGTTTGGGTCGGCACGTGTGGTGCTACCAAGTTTTTCGGAAAAATAACTACCTGTGGGCTCTGACATAAGCGGCAGCCAATCAGCTCGCTGTGGCATCGGAAGTATCCATAGTGTACCATCAGGGTTAGCCCTAACTTCTAAGAAAAGGCCCGACAATACGGAGTAGACATCAACTGTATCCATGGATCTTTTGTGCATATGCTATCTACTCCCGAATTATCTAGTCTTTGACTTTCTACCTAACTATATAGTATAAACCGCCGAAGCTAAAGTTTGGACTGCTGACTGCTGACATCCGGCGTGTTGTATTTTGGCCAAACTCGCCGGTCCGGTACATATATCACCGAATCTAGACTCTTCAAGTCCCCCCACGCACTCCGTAGTAAGAACTAACTAAGCATAACAATGACTAACGTAACTACCGACTAGATCGCGATCAAGAGAACTCCGGTGGGGTTGCGAATTCCATTGTTCCCCGACATCGCTGCTTAACAGAAGAACTAAGAACACAATCATGTCCACCACCGCCCCTCGTCAAGCGGCTCATTGTGTTCACGCCTTGATCAAGTCAGTCTGTGCGAGATTGCATCTTGTTCTTTTTTTGTATCCAGCTGTGCTACGCTGAGTCCTGACTGACAGCTCGTGCTACCGTACTATGTCCGATAAAGCGGGTATGGAAGCATGGGCGAAGGCGCAGCAGATGGTCAATGTCATGGTACGCTTGCAGTAGTGCAACCAACATTCTGTTTTCGTGGAACAACGAAAACTAAACAGTAAAAGTTTGGGACTCGTGGAGAATGCTGTCGAGGATGCTGGCTAGATCTTTCTAGCTTCGTTCTGGATAGGGCGTAGCCCTAACTGTCAGCGTCTACGGCCCGGTGTCTTTGTTTATGCCATATGGATTGATGGGACATTCGCGTATCATCTGTGTAGATGTAATCTTCGCTACCATATATCATATTCGCTAATATATGTAGTCACTGGCACAGACATACTCCGATGTAACAGCACAAATCTGTAAGAACCCGAAAAACCACCACCGTTTCTGTTCGACTCATTCCTTAGTACGTAGTAGGGTACTACTCCATTCCTAGCCCTAGCCCTAGCCCTATCTATCAACATAGGTCATAGAATAGATCCGTGCGCGCTTCGGTTACACTGCTCCCTACATATGTAGTACAATGAACGATCGATCGATCATATGAAAGAACTATATGCATGTGATGGCCCCAAATCCGGGCAGGTGTGACGACGTGGGATGCGACAGGTCGTACGGCTGCTACCGACTTCCAGAGCTAGGTAGGTAGATACGCATGTGTCTAGACTCTGTAGAAGATCAAAGCAGCCTTCTTGTGCAATCGATTCACGGCCTCGCTCTTGAAGACTGAAACAATGTCGGTTGCTACATAGGCTCATAGTTGTCGATTCTCAGCAAAGATATTGCTCTATTGGGATGTATGGGCCATAGTGGTGGGAGCAGTAGCGGTGGCGACGGTTTCGCCAAAGAGTCCCAGAACGCGTTCTTAGTGTAGCTAAATCAAAGCATAGCTTCTCGTCTTCAAACCGCGGCGACTAGTTACATGGATTTGGCTGTCTCCTGTTTCTCTGATACCACAGTTCTGATTTGCATCTTTGAATGACCTCTTATAGGAATTGAACGTATGCAATGTTAATTGAGCGGTCAAGATGGTGCCATGATCCTCCATGGATCTTGTTGTATACCAAGTGTAGCCCAACCCTCATGTGCAGCTCCTCCTCAAGTCCTTCTCTGACATACCATGTTGCGGACCAACTAGAGTATAACAAGGGTGACAGGCTTGGTCGTCGGTTTAGCTTTCAGTCACGAAGCTCGCCACTGCAACGGCTGCGTGGACAATAGATGTCATCCAGATCTGGACATCGATTGCATCGTCGCAAACCCGACCTTCTCGTCGTCGTCTTTTTTCTCTTGCTTTGCAGCGTGGCGATGTATTAAATGTTTTTGAAGAGAGTTCCGAGCTTGATAGGTGCGCCATTTGCCATACTCCTTTCGCGTACCCGTCAAAACGGCATTGAAACCGGTTTCGTTTTTTTTTTTCAATACAAAGTATGAACTCGATTGTGGCGGTATGAAAGGAACGAAGGGAGAATAGTCTGATCCTTGGGTCAGATCAAGAAGAGGTTGGAGTCGAGCAGCTACTCTCTGTTCGCGCGTCTTACCAGAGACATCGTGTTCATGAGTTCCAAGGCGAGCCTGATTTTCTCGTCAAGCCGAGAAAGTACTTTCATAGGATTTTTAGGGACTTTTCTCAATTGTGAGTCGTGTCTCTTTCTGTAAAACATTCTTGGACAGGACCATAAGACCAACGATATCCTTTTATGCGACAGTTAGCGGACTCAAATTTCAAACAACGTTCCATGAATGAGAGTTTGTCTCTTCTTTGAAAGGAGTTGTTGAAAACATACCTTTTAGACACTGAAGTCGGATTGCTATTGCTATTGCTGTATCGTTTTTGGAAATCGATGGAGCATGTATCCATTCCAGGGCGTTTCACTTTTTGGGCCGCATCTGCAGTCAGGAGACAATAGTGCTTCGTATGTTCTGATTTCCAAATTGCTTCTGTCTTTGGCTTTTCTTCAAGGATTTCCTCGTTGGTCTCTGGGTGAGACGGAGACAACTTCCTAATAACAACGGAATATTGACCACAAGCCACCAAAAGGGACCCCTTAATGGAGCTTTAGCTTCATAATATAGGTAGGAAACGACAGAACAAAGTTTTTAAAGAGAGAGGGAAAATAAGAAGTCAAAAGGGCGGGTACAAGGTATTTATAGACAGGAGAACAGTGGGCAAGAGGATAGACAAACGAATATACGGAATACAAATATGGACACCGCAATCAAAGTGCCCTGCCCGGTGAGTTGCCTAGTCTTTGTTGTTTGATCAAATAGGCATTTTATAGACTTATCCTGAAGCTTATTGGCTCCTAGGGCTAATGCACAAACGTGCAAACTGTGCCCTGCTCGTTCTTTGTTGATTGAGGGCATACATTGAGAACAGACCAATACTCGTAGGTCTGGGCACAGGGCAACTTTGAGGGAGTAGTAAGGACTCGTATGCGTAATGAAGGGGAATGAAATCTGTCTTCTTGTACATGCATCGAGTCGTCTGAATCTGCCATGTAATACTGTGTTTGTAAATCATGCACACCCATTTTTGATCTGCTCTTGGAGTTTCGTGCTTATTTGCGAGGCTCAAGTCTCCGGAAAGAGATGGTTATAGGGTTAGGGCTGTCGTTGTTAGCCCTGGCAAAGGGACTGTTTGCAAATAAACTTGAAAGTATTGAGTATTGATTTTCCAAGCACAGGAGCTGTGACTCATCGGGTTCTTTTATGCCTAGGTATACACGTAAATATGTAGCTTGCAATTGATGGGTTATTTGAAAGTAAGATGGAAGAGATACCTAGGTATATAACCAACACCGTTGGAATGGTCTATCACGAATGGAAATATGCATCTTATCATCCAACTGTAGAGGGAAATAATTGGGATAATGAAAATGCCCTACTGACAACAAATGCAAACTAGTTAAACAGATTCTTGCTATCATTACAAGTCATGCTTCTGAACTCGTTGCCTGAAATAAATCCATACAGATAGGCACCGGAGTAACCACGAGAACAACAGGCGTAATATTTTATTGGACATTAACATCCCAAGCTCAACGATCATAACCCGCACCAATAACACGCTCATATCATCAAGGTCTCACAAACTGATTCATATATAAAACACCGATCAAGTCAACTTCTGCTTGATGAAGAAGGATCGGAGATGGGACAATTGCCATGCGCATGTAACCGAAAGCACAACCACTTGAATCAAAGCCCAGCGGACAACTCGAGAGTTGGTGGCCTCGGACTGATCACGAAACTCGGCTTCTCGTTCCTATTATATACCAAAGTTAGCTGTCTGTTTGCAACATATGATAATGGCACGGAAGATAACTGATCATACCCGCTGGAAGACTTGTTCGCGGCGAATATCTTGTAACCGACTATTGAGATCCTTCACTCTCTGCACAATGTCCGCGATCTTGCCCGAGTCTTCAGTCTCAATCTTGCTGGTAGCGCCAATGGCCATGTCCAGACCCAACTTCACAGTAGGTGCGCTAGAGAGCCAACCTCCTCCGTTCTGAGAGTCCGGCGTGAAACAGATTCTGTGCTGACCAGCGTCGGCGGCGGTGAATGTGAAACGGCCCTTGCCGGTTGTGCGTTGAGAGACGACCCGGTGGTCGTTGTCAAATGTTTCTTCGACTGTGATGAGCACCTGCAGCGAGGAGTCTTGTACCCATATATTTGATTCTCTGTTTAGGACCTCGGCGTTGTAGGTTCCTATAAAAAGCATTGTTAGACAACGGAATTCGAGCCAATTCGTATATTAGAAGTCTGGGTAGTTCATACCGACGACTAAAGTGTCTTTGGGCAATTCTTCAAAAAAGCACTTCTGTTGCTGGCCTTCCATGTACACATGGAGAGCGCGCACCTGGGCTGACAGCAAGCTCAAGACAGTAAAGACTGCCAGCAGCCATGAAGGGCTGGTTCGTGAAGCCGACATGGGCGCGACTATGCAGAAATACTCAAAAATAACAAGCAGCCCAACGAAGGGAAGACAAGCAATTCAGAGTAGTCGTGATGTTGACAACAAACAATGATGTGGTTGAACGAAAGGGGAAAGCTACTCTTACTGTAAACTTGGCCGCAACCGTTTGACCGCCTGTGGTTCGGCCAATAGAAATTATTCTGCCCGGGCCCCATCTTCACGTCGAGGGCGGAGGTGAACTTCGTTCATCACTTTCAACATTCAGTCAAAAAACCATCTCCTTCGCCTTAGAATGCGCACAATCTATCCATCGGAAATTTGACATAGCGCTTGATAATTGGAACGCTTATAATCGTCACTTAGTCCTGATTCATTATCTGCACCGGTCGCGTCCGCCATTCCACCATGGCCGCCGCAGATGTTCGCGACATGCTCGACCTGCCTGCGGATGGGCAACCCAGGCCGCATAAGAAGCAGAAGGTCGTTGAGAAGAGACCAGGTTAGTATTTCTTTTTTCTTTTTCATTTGAAGATTTACGCTGACATTACGAAGAGGGTATTACTCGCGAACTTTTCGCGCTGCTCGGCGAAAAAGCACCTCCTATCTCTCTCACAGAAAACAAATACAAATTAAAAAAGACCAATCGAAGGGCAGTTCCATGGTATGTACTAGGTTACAATATATTCATATTCAAATCTAACGTCGACAGGCGGATGACCGACTTCAAAAACGATGCGCGTGGCGATGGACTGGTTCTCCGACACTGGCAGAAACGTACCGATACCGCGAATAGGCCTCCGCAAACAGCAGATGACACGGCTATGGAGGTTGACCAACAGATAAAAGATGAAGCGCAGCAAGCCACTCAGCAGCCTTACACGTTCTCGAAGTACAATATTAAAGCCCAGGTTCCCACGCGATATACCAATGAACAATACCAGCGGCACCTACAGAGCGATGATTGGACGCGTGAAGAGACAGACTATCTTATGGATTTGGTGGAAGAATATGATTTGAGATGGGTCATTATTGCCGATCGATACGACTACCAAACCAAGGCTTCGGAGAACAGCGAAGCGAACGCGACAGCGCTGGTTACAGCAAAGAGCGTTCGGACAATGGAGCAGATGAAGTCTCGTTATTACACAGTTGCCGCAAACATGCTTGCCCTGGAACATCCTCCGTCGGAGATGTCAGAAGCCGAATTCGCGCTACACGAGAAGATGATGAAGTTCGATGCGGAGCGTGAAAGAGCCCGAAAGGAGCTGGCCGCATTGCAGCTCAATCGCACTGCCGATGAGGTCCGCGAAGAGGGCATTCTCTTGGAAGAGTTGAAACGTATTGTCACCAATGAACAGAATTTCATAGCCGAGCGCAGGGAACTCTATTCCAGACTCGACGTTCCTTACCACGTCAGCAACACGACCATGTACCAGTCCAGCCAAGGCCTGTCACAACTTCTATCAACACTACTGCAAGCTGATAAGAGCAAGAAGCGCCGCTCAATACTTGGCCCTGACAACATGCCGAGTCCAATCGGCCAAACCCCCTCCCAGGCACTGCCAAGCGCGGCTCGCGACTCTCAGGTCGAAACACCTACCGCCGGCCCATCAAACAAGAAGGGCTCAATCGCAGCAGCAGCCGCCGCGGCCGCTGCCACAGCCCAACCAACCGTCCGCACCCTCACCAAAGACGAAGAAGAGAAATACGGCGTCCAACACCACGACCGCGTCACCCCCGGCGTGCACTTCCGCAACGACAAAGCCACAAAACTCACACAGGCCAAATCCAACATCCAAACGCAAAAACTCGGCGCCGCCCTCACTGAGCTCGAAATCCCTCTTCGCCTGCTCATGCCAACGGACAAGGTGTGCAAGGAATTCGAGAAACTCATCCACCAAGTCAACACCCTCCTCGACGCACGCAAAGTCTCGGAAAAAGTCGAGAGCGAAATCCGGGTCCTCGAAGCCGCCCGCGAGGAACGACAGAAGAAAGAACGAGAGGTGAATCCAGGAGAGACAGAGAAAGAAATCAAACTCGAGTCTGTCGAGGATCAGCAAGGCGCACGGCCTGGCAGCAGTGCTGGCGATGGGCAGAAGAAGAAGTCGCGAGAACAAGACGATAATGATAATGATGACGATGATGGTGCGAGGGAGAAGCAAGCATCGGCGTCACATAAACGATCAGCTAGTGTTTTGAGTGCTCGGAGTGATAAGAGCTCTAAGAGGCAGCGGAAGTAAATGGTTATCTGTTTATTATTCGTATAGGTTGACTACTTAGTACTTAGGTAGACGAGAATTAATGAACTTGTAAGATATCTTGTCTATAACAACTCTACTATGCATGTCTATCCTTTAATCAAAACGTCGAGCTGTGCCTTCTTCCTACAAACTTCTCGCTGTCACCGGAGCCTAAAAACGAAGCCTCTTGTTCGTTTGCCATCGTGTCAGGGGCAGTAGTGGCGGTAGGTCGCGGCTGACGCTGCTGTCTAGACCTCCGTTTCGCCGCCCTCCAAGCCTCAATATGATAATTCCCCAATTCCTCCTTTGGCGCATAATCCCAATACGGCACAGTCATCTCAAACATTGGATCTTGGGTTCGGGCTGCTTGCACGTCAAGACCCGCGTGGTACCTCGCTATTTCGCGTTTTCCGAGGCCAATCATCCAGAGAAAAGTGTCGAGAAAGCCCTGCCGGACGGCGTTGGCCATCAAGCGACGCTTCTCTTCGAGGTTATCCTCGTGTTGGGGTCTGTCCGGTGAGGCTTTTGTGCAAAAGTCGCGGACGATGATACCGTCTTCAATAATTGCGGATTCGTTCCTGTCGACTCTGGTATGGCTTGAGATTTCTGTCCACCGTGATGGCTCCGGTTCATTGGGGATACTGATAGTCTCGATTTCGACAACGGATACCTCGTCCTCTTCTTTCTGAGTGTCGCCGAGATCAACCGTATCCGCGTTCTGACTGTCGAGTGTCATAATTTCCTTGCTCGATACTTTGGCTTCGACTTTGGATTCGGCAGCGCCGTCCGTAAATACATCCAATTCACATGAGGTTTTCGTTGTCTCGTCACTATCAACAAAGGAATAGCCATATCCGCAGCGCTTCCCCTCTGACATCCATCCAATACTGACTTTCCTAAGCGAATGGGACGAGGCAGCTCCCAAGCCGACATGGTGGAACATCTCCGTAAATCTAGACTTCTTTCGAAGGCTTCCAGCCGCAGAGCCCTTTTCTATCACAAAGTCATTATTGACAATTAAGGAACGAGAACGAAAGCTTCCCTCGATAGGTATTTCGTGTTGTCCCCTCTTTTTCGGAATTGAAAGAACGTGTGACTGCCGGCGCTCAGAACTCGGCGGCAACACAATGACTTCGCCATCTGCCTTTGAGACCGTCTCAGACTCCTTTTCATCTGGCGGAGTAATATCGGTTATATTCATGCGCAATGGACTGAATGCGTGTAGAGATTCCCAGCTTTGTGTAGAAAACCGAGGACTGGCTATAAACAGAGCATCACTATCGTAACTTCCGTCCCTGACGAGATCCGGCGTGTTGCTCTGCACAGATTTGTCGTCACTGGCTTTTGACGTCGGTCGATGAGAGAACGTTCTCTTTAATCCATTCACTGGCACGGCCGATGGATTTTCCCTGCGCTTCATAAATCTGAGAAAGAGAGATGGTTCCAGCTTCGTAGGACCATGGTCATGGTCATGGCCGTCCTGACTGCTAGCGGTAGGAGAATTACTACTTGCGTCGGTTGCCTGTCGAAACAGATGCTCAACTTCGATTTCAATAGACCCTTTCTTCTCGGTCTTTGGCAGCGAGGTGCTTTTTGAAGAGGAAGACTCTGATTTGCGAAGCTGCACAATTGTGTCGAGACTGATCGCCTGTTTCCGGTCGCTCGCCTTTCGTTGGAGATGGCCTTTGAAGAACGTCATGGTGGTGGGTTTGCAGATTATAACGCAGACAGAACTATATCATGCACTCCAAGATATGCAGTTGACAAGTAACGATGCTATGCAAGAATGTGAAAGGAACAAGATAGTTCTCGTAGTTGAAGTTGTTTATGGGCAGCAGCCTCTCTTGAGACATCTTACGCGAAAGGAGTAGGAGCTGCCCAGTGCCTTCCCAGTACGCACAGCCCATCAACTAAGCAAACTCTTGGTATTAATTATCAATTCGAGTCGGTGAATTTCGAGTGTGTTGCATTTTGAATGTTATTATTTGAGATATCATCAAGCTCACAAAAAAGAGACTCCCGGGATAACAGCGCTTCGACCAGCAACGTCATCCTTACCGAACTTCGCCGTATACCATCTCAAGCCGCGTCTTGCCTGAGGCAGCATGGTAAACACATCATTCAACACAAATACAAGAGCCGGCCATGGAAAGGGCACATGCAGCCATTCGGCAAGCACAGAAAACGGGTACAGCCACGGCGCCGGCGTGATCAGCGATGGTGGCGGGATATTATGCGATATACTAGCTGGCAAAAACGCCTGCGCAGGGTAAATAGCAGTGCCTACTAGCGCGAAGCCAGTCCATTCGAGCCATTCCAGGGCATAATGAGGATAGAGAACCCATCTGAACAGACCCTTTGCCGGGGGGATGATGTACACTTTGTGGTAGATGTTCTTGCTTTCGTCCGTGACAGTAGTAGCGTCATCACTCTTCTTGGAGGCGCGACGATGGGCTTCCTCGCGGCGAAGACGCCAAAGCGTGCGTTCGGCACGTATGTTGCCGATCATGCCGTATGCAAAGGTGGCCAGGCCGATGTAAGGAAGGGCCTGCTGGAGTGGCGTTGACGATGCCGGTAAAGGCGTATATCCCAGGCTTGAAGTCAGGTCATAACCCGCAATCCACCCCGCGAGACAGGAGGAGTTGAACAGGTTAAAAATGAACGCGAACAAAACGACCTCAAGCCTAACAGGCGAGATACTAGGCGCGACAAAGAGTGGGTTTAAAATGGACCGGTTGAAGTAGTGAATCACATAGAGTGCTCCAGCCACCTTGTTCCATAAAGGTAGGTCCATAAATGAGAAGCCAAGCTTTGCAGGAAGTGTCGCGAAGATGTAGAGCATGTTAATGGGGCCGACCACCTCCATGACACACCAGGAAAAGCGGCCGTTGAGGTTGAGTGCGGAGTTTGGCAGGGAGAATTTTCCTGCTGGGTGGTAATCCAGTAGCCATTGGATTGCAGTGGCCTGTATGAGGTTAGATATGTGTTTAACAGAGAAAAAAGGGACATGCATATCTTACAGCTGGAAACCACTGAAAAAGCCGCAACTCCCAGGCATAGGCCCATGGCTGAGGGGGGAAGAAAGACGTAGTATATGCGATGAGGCTGTCCATGATAGATGCCTTCAATCAAATTGGCGGGTTAGGGAGGTTAGGACAAGTATTCAGTCCGGTGCAGTCATAATCTGACAGATGCTGACTGTTCAAGGTCGTCGTAGGACGTTGTTCAATGTTGTTGGTAGTGGAGTGACGCGTGGATTCTGATTGGCCAAGCAACCCCTTAGCGGACCCAGCTGTCTACAGTCACCAGTGTACACTGTACAACTACAGACTCTCAAGACGTCAGACGAAGCGTGGATATAGCAAAACTTGTGAAAAATGTCTCGAAACTTGCTTAAAATCAAGCGCGCTGATTCAATGTCGATGCATGTCACATGATTCAAATAACTTATTATTTTTGCCAACACATGGCAGGATGATGCAGAACAACACTTCAACCACAATCAAGCAATGGAGCAAAACGGATATGTTCATCTACGGAATACAGGGGCCAAGGAAAGGCTGGCCGAAGGTATTATGAATCAGGTCAAACGTCATGAGCAGACCAGACACCGTGAGAACCCAATCACTGGTGCTGAGACGACACGTCAATATCGAGGAACAGATCGAAGCCACTTCTCAAGGGTTCTCAAAGAATATGTAAAGGAAAGATCAATGTTTGTGTTCAATCTTTGACACATGAACTATCAGTGCTCACAGATTTAGTAGGAAGTTAACTACACCTACGTGAAAAAAGAGCCCCAAGAAGCAGGGAATCGGTCAGAGCCCGTCGTGGTCAATAAAACCGACGCGAATAAACCGTACCGTCTGGGTCCGGTAGGCTACGAACGAGGGAGGGTTATCACTCTTATTTTTCCATTGACGAGTAATCTGGAGTTTTTCTATGCTCCTCAATCCTTCCTCTGGGAGCGACAAGAATTTGTTGAACGCCTAGCGTCCGATGAAATCACATTAGATAAGATTCTTGTCCCTCAAAACGAGGGTATATTATTATCAGCAGAGCTGGTAATACAGTTTCCAAACAAGCAATATTACGATTTTGTATGCTGCTATTACTCGTTGGATCATCCACGACTTGGAAGAGCGGATTTTGAATTTGAGGACAATCATATCATTCACTTCAATCGGCCATCCGCGAAAAGGTTTATGATTGATAATTGGCGTTAAGGTGTGCTTGGGCCTCCTATATACGCTGGAAAGTTTTTCTGGTCAGCCTCATTCCGTCTGTATTATTATAAGGTTGCATATACCAATATGCTGGCTCATGATAGAAAGATAGGTCCTTTCGGTTTCTGCCAGCTGACTTGCAAGGTCTAAAATTTTCGGATAATGTCGAGAACGCAAGATTTGTATCATTGATAGAAACATGCTATACTGAAGAGTATCTAAAGCGTGAGGGATTGGTGATAGAACGAGGCACAGTCCAGGTAATGCAACATGGAAGAAATGAAACCGGCGGCCGCGTTGTAATCCTCGAATTATCTGATTCTCCTCTTTCTTGGTTGATGGGGAAAACTTTTGCTGTACAAAAGATACCATTTGGCCCTCTGAGTGATAGCCAGAGTTGTATAGTGTCGACCAAAACGGTATCAATGTCGTATCAAAGTCTAGATTGAGACCATGATATCCAAGAGCCAACGATAACATATAAACAACATGTGGGAATGTCTTTTCCATGGAGTCTGTATCACGGCACCCAGCTGGTCGATTGTACGAATTGTATATAACCTATCAAACGAAAAGAATTTGCGCGCCTTGTCCACATGTTGGTCAATAGTCGCGAGGGCGGAGATAGCGTTGCCAATGTCAGCATCAACAGGCGAAAAGTGGTCGAGAATAAAGTCGACACAGGGTTCTTCGGGATGAATTCTGTTCTCGGAAGACTGGGGCTCCATGCCTGTCCAAACCCTGCCTCGTGCCAACAGACCAAGATAATGGACAAAGCCAACGAAAGATGTTGCTAGAATGATAGATCATAGAATAGAATCATAGAGTGCAGTTGACGCGGGGGCCAACGATGGCCAATCGGAATTCAATATCCAATGCCAGTGGGACTAGTCATCTATTGAGCCTTGTTGCAGTTCGGTATAGGATTTACAAGGATTTGATTGGAAGGAGAAATGCAGTCAGTCAGGGGTGTCACGTGTGGGCCTATAATATTCTCCGATTCCTGAACCTGAGGCGAACGTGCGGAGTATATGAATGAACCGACACGTTGCCGTCAGTCGAAACAGTCGCTGACCGAGGAATTATTCAAATATCTCACGGTCCAGGGAAGTCGAGTCACGCAACTTGAGCATGCCCTACAGGCCGCACAACTGCTCGCGAAGCAGGAGCTGGCGACGATACAGTCGTGCACAATATTGGGCAATTCATCCCAATGTACGAGCTTATGCCAGTGCGGATTGCTCCCAACGAATCACGCGTTGGGCGAGGAAGTCACGATTATTTGGAGAGCAATACTTGAGGGAATTGGGTTTCAATGATAAGATTTGCCAGCCTGTCGGCGCACATGTGTTGGCAAAGCATTACCTAACAGCAGTTGACAAAGACCATTATGAAAAATAAACAGAAATCAGCAAGAAATCCCTCAGGCTCCAGCTGGGTGCTGCGAGCTGTGCATCCGAATCCGAGATGTGTGCTTGAAATTAATGATTATATTAGGGCATGTGTCAGGCCCTCTTCTAGAACAAAATCTCGCACTACGAAGATTCAACGACTTGGCAAAGCTTCCCGGAAAGATTACCGAACCACTGTCTCAGTACAAGCCTTTGGTTCTAAAGACTTTGATTGGTCTGTACAGTCGCTGTTGCATTCAGAATACGAGAAACACTAACAGACCGTAGATTGCCTGGCACGAGCAGCTTTGCCACATTAGTCGGACGTGTCTTCCACTTCTGGCTTAATATCCACGAGTGGCGAAAGAGCCAAGTCGCTATATGAATATGTGTTGGTTCCTGGGAATTGTTCCTATTTTTTTTTATCTTCATGGGCCGCTTGGCGTACCCGGAACCGAACGCCCAAGGGATATCTCCGTCCTATGGGTTAGGTGGTGTCAAATCAGGTGCTGCAAGATCTGACCCATTCCAGCGCTCGCTATATTTCGTACCATGTTCACAGTTCTAGGAGAAGATAAGTTACGCCGGAGCTGAAAGAATCAAATTGTCAATGTTACCATGGCGCAGGGCTCGGCGCTCAGATTCCTACTTCCTTCCTCTTTTGCACAACTATAGGCTAGAAGCGTCATTTGCCTCTATCATGTCAACATCAGGCAACCTATAGCTAAGCGTATCTTGATGAGATAGCCGAGAGCCTCCTATCAAATAGATTGCTGGTATACTTGGCACAGACCTCTGCGCTGACATGCCAAGATAGCCAAGGGCTTGGGTTACCTAGGCCGATTTTTCCAGAACATCGAGCTTCCTAGCTGGGTAACACCCGCAAAGATGCCGAGACTTTGTTATCAGTCCGAGCCTCGAGTATGAGATACTATATAATGCATCGGCTCACTGCGTGTCGTTGTCTCGCTCCTCGTCCATCCATCTGTCAAGATGTCGAGCCCTGCTAACATGGCCCTCGACGGCGGGGATCCGCGCTTGGATGAGAAGAACACCATTGATTATGCTATCAATAATGACCACGAGCCAGTGCAGCCAGCCAACGGCTTCTCCATCGAGGCGGCTCAGGTGCACAATGACCCCAACATTCTCTTCGAGGAGTATCTTCACTATGCGGAGATTACCCGGGCTGAAGAGCGTGCGTACGAGGGCACCAAGATCGAACGAAAAGAGCCCTTTTCACTGGGCGGACTTATCAAGAGTCGGTTCTCCAAGGGCCACCAGCACGACGTTAACGCCACTGTGGAAGAAGGCCAAATCGTGACCACGCACGCCGATTGGTAAGCCAAATCTTATCTCTTCGATAACGATCTTCCACGCAATGCTAATGTTGTTGTCCTGCGTAGGTCTACTGTGACTGATATAGAATGGAGACAAGCCTCTCGTGCAGCTAGGACTGCGTCCTGGGGCTCTATCTTCTTCTTGATCACCACCGATATTCTTGGTCCCGCTGGCGCTCCGTGAGTCTCTCTAAGCTTTCATCAAGAATGTTTCATAATCTAACAAGTAACTCTCAAGATGGGCTTTCTCCAACACCGGCTATGGCCCCGGCGTTGCTCTGTATACTACATTTGGTTTCATGGCTTCGGTATCTGGATGGTATGTCTGGGGAGTTTACATGCACAGTAAGTACTTCGATATCTCGGGATTTACTCCAAGCACCACGCAATATAATTTCTATTGCCGCCCAATTTTCATCCGAAGAATTCATAGTAACAATGTGGCCTATAGTGGACTCTGATCGTCACCCTCTCCGCGATTTTGGCCAGGCATTTTTCCGTGTCTTTGGCCCAGCCATGCGACACTTTATCAACGTTCTGCAGACACTTCAGATGATCATGCTGGTGGCCGTGCTTATTCTCAGTGAGGGAGGCAAGATTTCTCAAATTTCTATCGGCAAAAACGGGGAAAATGGCAACGGACTATGCTTCATTGTCTGCCTTCTCATCATCGCCATCCTGGGCATGGTACTAGGACAGATCCGCACTCTCCAGCGCTTTGGATGGCTTGCCAACTTCTCTGTCTTGACAACCGTCCTCGTCTCGTTCCTAGCTATTGGTGTTGCTGCCACATCCGAACCGAATTACGCGGCTATGTTCAGCTCCTTCGGCGCATCCACGTCCGTTCCTTTTGGTGCAGTCAACTTCCCCAACGGCACAGTTGAGAGCCATATCCCTATCAAGGTATTTGCTGGGACACCTCCGTATGGATACGCTTCTGGTGGTGTGGGCTTCCTGGGCTCTTTCCAGGGTATCAATAATATCATCTACGCTTATGGTGGAGCCATGCTCTTTTTCAATCTTCTTGCTGAGATGCGCAACCCATGGGACTTCTGGAAGGGAATGCTTGTTGCAGACATTTTCATCTACCTCGTTTACATGTTCTTCGGTATCTTCCAGTACTCTTACCAAGGCCAATACACATTCAGTTCGGCCATTCAGAGTGTTACACCCTTCAGCTACCGAACCGCTGGCAATATTTTGTCCATCATTGGTAAGCCACAGCGCCTTTACTATTACCATCCGATGTTAGCTGAAACTAATGCTGTGAAATAGGTGGACTAATTGCTGCTGCCTTGTACGGTAACATTGGCATCAAAGTCGTCTACAACAACGTGCTCATGGAGCTTCTCCGTAAGTATACCCTTTTATTCTAATTTCACACAAAAAGTTTTCTAACGAGTATTCGGGACCAGACTTTCCTGCTTTAACAACCAAGAGTGGCAAGATCATATGGGTCTTCATTGTGCCCGTGTACTGGGCTCTCGCCTATATCATCGCCTCAGCCGTCCCGAACATTGGAGATATCTCAAGTTTAGTCGGTGCCTTCTGTATTGGCAACTTCACCTACACCTTCCCAGCACTGCTGAAGCTGGGATTCGACATCAAGAAGAACGCCATGCTTCCCGAAGAACATTTCGACCCCGTCACGAAGAAGTACACCCGTCTGGACGGTGGCTACACGAGATGGTGGAGAGGCTTTAAGAAGACTTTCTGGATGTCTTCGTTTAATATCGTGTACTTCTTGGGTTCCCTGGTGGTGTGCGGTCTTGGTTGCTACGCTGCTATCGAGGCACTGATCAGTGCTTTTGGTGATGGTGGAAGCACCGCAACTAATTTCAGTTGTACATCTCCATTTGCGGGATAGATTATCTGGCGGGCGGTGCTAACAGTACATTGAGGGGAGGTGGTGGAGTTGTAAGAAGTATGTCGTACGGAGGCCAAGGCTGTAAATTTTCATCTCAACAAAGGTATATAGCCTGTTAATATTGAGATCATTACTCCTTCGTTCTATTTGCTTAGCCTTTGGTATAGACCCAAGCCCTAATCATTGTCTAACCAGATATTTGTGCTTACCTTAGGTAATTTACATGGATTCATATGAGCCAAGGGGTGTGAAATGTGATATTATATCTCAACGGTAATCTGGTTCCCCTGTAAAATCTTGATACCGTCGCACTCCAGAAGCATTTTTGTGATTACTTCCACGAACTGGGGGCTTTTCGTGGAGTCTGACGTATGTCTTACTTGCAGCAAAACAATTATAAGCAACAGAACGTTATCATTGGGAGCTACAGATAGGAAAAAGTTGCAGAATTTGCGAAAAGAAATGAATTCAATCTAATCTAGGCATTATGTAAACACCCAAGGAACATCATGGTCTAAAAACATGCACTTAAACATAAGACATGTCAAGCAGAACTTCTCTATTCTCGTTGACCTGGTGGAATTTGAAGTATCTTTCGCAATTGTAACTATCATCTCGGTTAGAACTGCACTGTTGCTGCTCTAGAGCAAGACTAGAATAACTTACCTCCAATAAGCTGTGCCAATCGCCAAATCACGACAACCGACAATATAAGTTTGCACGTCCGCATCGAGCTTTGCATCTCCTGTCTTGGGTACACGTTGCTCTGCAGCCGTGCAAAGATCGTAGTGCTTTCGGATCAATTCCAGCATTACGTCGAGGGCTCCCTCAAGGGTGAGTCCTTCGTGGTACATGTAGAGGATAACCATGTTCTCAACTTGTCCAACACGCTGTTCAATAAGAATGGGAATTAGAATCTTCGGTCTCTTTGTCGTTGTAGCTGTGGATCAATACTTACGAATTCCTTTTGTAAGGAAAGTATATCGTTAATCCTGTCATAACAGTAATTAGCTCGATGTCAAAATCATTGGATTTCAAGTTTGCCCACAAAATAGTTAGACGCGTGACTTCTTTAATCACTTCTTGCATAGCTTCGTGTTCGTGTATCCATTGAGGAAGCTCAAAGTTCATTGCATATCTGGGATAACTGTTAGCCAAGGCTGCAACTTGGTACGTGCTGCGCAAATTTGGAGCTTCACATACTCGTTCTGAGTAATACTGGGAATGACACCCACGTCATCACATCGCATTTTGAATAGCTCTGCTGGTGTTGGTAGAATCTCTCGTTGCCGAACAAACTGCTCCCGTGACACGCCATTAATATAGTCGTGAAGTTCTTTTCGTAGCCTTTCAACGGAAACTACATCGTTTTTCATCAATATGGTTTGTAAGAGTCAAGAACTGGAGCACTTATCAGCACCCATTGATTGCCGGAACTCTGCCAGAATAGGATAAAACATCTCTACCGTAGGACGAGATCCAGGCGGAGGTGTGAAGTTGGGATTAGGACCGAGACAGTCTTCGACACATTGATTTGTCTCTTCACAGCATTGAACTGTCCCCTGACGGTCTTGGGTGAGCTCACCGCCGGTGTCAATTTCTGTTATGGAAGTCATGTTAGAACATAGCCATGATATGGTTATATTGAGCTTTCCGACGGCGAGAAAGATTTCACATGGTTGATGGACTAAAGCATACCGTCATCCCAGAAGAAGATCTGCAAATTGTTATTCATGTCTCTTACTAGAAATTTCTTGTTGGCATACGAACCCAATAGAGAAACTGGGACAAAAGGAGCAACTTTTCCTTGGGTGCATCGGAGTAATATGTTGCAGTAAGCCACGTGTAGTTTCCTCGAGCTCGGTGCTTGATCTTCTTTATTTCCTCAACCTTGACCCTACATTGTACATTGATTTGGATCAGTCACGAACATTATTATTGAAGACGTAGACACTCGAAAAGGGAGCAATTACGTCTTCAGCCATTGATCGATCTCTTCGTTGACAGGAGCAACATCTGGATGTAGGCCATATCTCCATCCTGGAAGAAGTGATATCAAATCTGGGACGAGTAGTTTCTTTCCCTCGAGACGGGAGAATAATTGCTTCTTCTCTGAATCAGAGATTGGCTCTACCTTATAGCTTGGCTGGGCCGTGGAGGTGGAAGCAAGCTTTGAAGGCTGCACTGATGGCACTTCTGAGACTCTATCAATGTCGGGAGCCATATTTGTCTACTTTCTTGGTACTTTGTAATCCCAAAAAAGTTGATGGATTATTAGGAGGGTAGTTTGATATTTTATCCCATTCCTGTGACGTATCGTCCAACTTTCTTATCATTGTCCACGACAAGGTATTCGGCTGAGCTCTTGCACAATCCTAGTAGTGCGTCTGGCTTATTCACCGTTGCAACATGGCGTATCATGTCCAATCCACTTGTATATCATCGACCCTCTGGATAACACAGACTAAGCCAGCTATCGCAAGATTATCAATCAATGTAACCATGTGCATGATTACTGACAGTACTTAAATTCTCATATGCATATATCCTAGAAGATGAACAATAATCAAAGACAGAACAGGGACTAGTAATGAGAATGCACAGTCCACTCCAGATGTAACCAGCACCTGAGTCAGAAGGGAAGACCGCCCAAAATCTGACTGAAATTGGAGCTGAGACGGGATCATCAATCGACATACTACTAATCTGGTGGGGACTGAGACGAGACGAGTAGAACAAAGTGGCAGTCAATCAGATAGTGTTCGCATTGTATCCGTTCCATCGTTGCATTTCGAAAGATATAGATGGGCTTATGGGAGCTTGGGTAGCATTCCGAATAGAGGATTAGAGTTGGCTTCATCATTTAAGCTTATGCATGCTGCAAAAAGTAATTTTCTTGGATCAACTGCTTGATTTGGCTGGTAAGATGCTTTATTTAATTATGATTGGCCTGCTCGGTATTCAGCACGCCTGGTACTTGGTCGTTGTTAAGGGGCCTTTATCCGTCATGTATGTGTATCATATTCTTCTACGGAGTACGTCTAAGGCACACAAAGGCTTTTAAAGAATACAGTCTTCTCCACTGCATTGGTACAGCTACTCTGAAACACCACTGGAGGAAGGGTGTAGACAAGTCCGGATCACTCGGTCTTGGAAAATTGGCTTTGGCTTGACTAGTTAACAACGGACCCCAAAGGAGTCTTACCTGCGGAGTTGAAGTCTAATATGTTTAAGCCTGGGGTACTCCGTACAGTAAAATTTAAAATTGTTGTTAGTTATCTATTCTAAATAGTTGACTTAGACTTAATTAGTAATAGATCCTGAAGGAGTCTTACCTGCAGAATTTAGGTCGAATGTGTTTGATATACTAGACTTGGCGTTAATACGCATTTCCAAAGGAGTATCACCTGCAGAATTTGGGTCCAACATGTGTTCTGGTGCATAGTATGGCTTGGAATCGTCGGCATTTACTACCCCAAAAATGCGGAGGAATCATTTCCTCTTCTGATTCTGCTAATTTGCCACGGTTGCTCTCGTATCTCGACTTCCCACTCGAGCTAGTGAAGTCTTAAACATAAGATTTGACATGGTACGAATATCCTGCTCGGATGCTGTGAACCAAGGGAATACGCACCGGATGAAGAGAATATGCACGTACATGCTCAATACGCACCGAGGGCGGAGCTCACGCTGACCCCTGTCGAATTTAGTCTATGCATCTGGGTATGTAACCCTGCACACTTTGATAACGGAATGTCAATGCATACGATAAGAAAGCGTGGGTGACCAAGAATAGTTGCGCCTCCTATTCAGTTTATTTCAATTAATCGTCATCTAATTCAATTCCGTCCGACAAGGGTCTCTAAGGAATTTTGGACCAGTTCTTGCTCTTGCTCCATCTAATTCTCTACTATCTAGTTGACTAGCTCCTTCGTTTCAAAAGCAATTTAGCTGTAGGATCCGCTAGGACGTTGACTTCAAACATGAAGTTTTTCGGTCGTCCAGCATCAGGCTTCTCAAGAGCCAAATCATAATGGAAGATCAGGTGCGCGAGAATGATCTTGATTTGATTTGTGGCAAAGAAGCGTCCGGGACAGGCATCCTTGCCGAGTCCAAATTCCATAGACTCAAGAGAAATGCTAGCAAATTGGTATTTATGCGCGTCCTCTGGCTTGCTCCTTAACTTGTAGAAGCGTAATCCGTCGAATGCGTGGGGGTCACCCCAGCTCTCGGGCACCTCATCAAGGACGCCTGTGTTGCATTGTACGATAACACCTGCTGGCAGTTCAAGGCCGTTGGAGAGCTTGACGGGGGTCAGAACTTTGCGCTGGAATGTTGCTGTGGTGCATGGCTGTTAGCTGGTACTACTATAACTATGTATGACGAAAGAGCTTTCTCGAGATAACATACCGAGTGATGGGGGATTATGCCTTTGAGACTCTTTCATAAAACTGTCGAGCTTCTTCAGGTGCGTAAGAGTTTGTTTTGTCAAGACACCATTGGTCTCGGCCAGAACCTGTTGGAGCTCTTCTCGAAGAGGCTCTATATACTCCGGCCTGGCTGCCAAATCAAAGAGGACGTGAAGTGTAGCGAGCCGGGTTGTGTGTATAGCTGCCGTTGCGGTCAGCAGTTGAATTTTGGCCTGCTCGCGATAGTCAACTGATTTGTCATTGTTTTTGGTAGCTCTGGTTCTGATCCACTCTAGCATGTCATTTGGTTTCTTGTACGCGTCTCCTAGTTCAGCTGTCTCTCTGTCTCTCGCCTCCAGTATAGGACGTAACATTTGATATGCTTCTTCATGATCTGCTTGAATTCGCCGAACTTCTGGAATAAGGTATTGTGCAATGGGACGAAGAAACGGACGCCAGCCTTTCAGCTTTTCACCTCCGATCATCACGTCTGTGGCAAATTTCTCGCTCATATCTAGCCATTCTTTATTGCGGCTGAGGGATGAGCCGACAAATATCCTAGCTGACGCTTGAGAGATGATTCGAAGGAGTAAATCGTTCAGATTGACGGGTGTCCAGTCTACAAATTTGAAATGTAAGTTTATGGACATGAACAAATAAAAGGAGATGTTACCTTCGCAAGCAGGGAATGTGGTATCAACAACGTGAGCAACCTCATTTTGTACATCTGTGACGAATTGTCCTGGTCATTGCTCTTTAGTACCGTCGTAGAAAGATTTGATTGGGGATAAATACCTAATTTCTGGTTTAGGTCAAGTTTGATGGCATTCAACATGTATGGGCTTTCATGGTCGATGGTAGTATATTGACCTAGATGGCGCTGACTTTTATCAGTACCTGTCTATAAAATATTCACTTTGTACTCACATCAGCCAGTGCCTTCATGCCACTCAGTTCCTCCCGATCATATCCCTTGAGTTCCTGTGCATATTTTCGAGGCAAGAACAGGCGAACTCCATCCGGTGTATGCAGCTGGAAAATACCACCCCGAAACTGTCGATCAATCCAAGTTAGCTGAGAATTCTGTTCCCAAAAGAATGATCAGGCTCAATCGGCTCCTGTAATAGCTCTTACCTTTTTATAAGCATCAGCTAAAAGAGTGTCCGCCTGATGTTGAAATTTGCTCATCAGGGCACTTGGCTTTTCGTCTTCGGCGCCATAGATTGGATAGTCGAACGTTTTTGGGCCAGAAAAGAAAAGAGACCAGATTGTTACTCCTGCAAGTAGTACTGTGGTTAATGTAATTGCACCAAAGGTGGACACCAGGGGGCTTTCGAGGTCCATGATGTTAAAGATTCTCCTGTCAATTTCGTTGTAGGAAGCGAATTGAACTTGCGTCAAACACACATTGTACCATTATCCAAGGCTAAATGGTTAGATCGGCAGATGTAATTATAAAAAGGTTCAGGTGTTGTCGTGTTTCGTCAAGAGCAAAAAGTAGTTAATTTCCACGATAAGCTTTGGGGATTGCGGAACAATTTCCAAGCACTAAAACTCCTATCATATGGCACAATTCTTCAGGATTGGCATATCTAAGCGTAATGTGGGGGCACCAACTTTGCTTCCAGGTAAAGATGCTAAATCAAGTGGAATTTGCGGGGATCTGTCAAGGTAGCTCTGGCGGAGTTGCATTGAGAAGGGTGTCTTCGCGTCAGAAATCATGGCGGTGTTGTCTGTTTACCGAATATGTGCATTTGTACCGACTAGTAAAGGCCTTGAGGATTCAGGAGGCTCAACTAGTGCTTATTGTTAGTTTATTGAATGTGTGCATTGATATAGGCTAATGAATGTGACGCTGCCAATCCAATAGGAAGTCTCACCATCTTAGGGGGCATGTCAACCAGGATAACAAACATGGGGGAAAGGACTAGCTAGATGCGGCTGTAGAAAGTCCTTATCTCTTAGCTCTCCGATGTGAAGATATTCCCAGATTCAGGACTACTAATCGGGTTCCTGCCCGAGGTCATTGGCGCCGAACCCGGGAATAGCTTCACACCGTCACAGTGTTTACTAGACCTGTCAGTTCAATGAATATACTCATTTTCATGGATTAATGAAGACCTTGAGGCTTGGAGCAGAATGTCTAGTGCTTAGTAAGCTATTAGTTTATTGAAAGTATGCATTCGTATGAACTAGCAAAGGCCTCGGCTCTACTAGGGCTGCCTAGGGCTGCCTAGGGCTTACTAGGCTTACACTGCTAGGAGTGTCAGGCTGGCATGAATAAGTTCTTTATCACTCCGTAATTTTAAGCCATTGCTAAGAACAGAGAGTGTTATTCTTAGCTAAAAGATGCCAACGTTGCATTCAAACTCAAGTGAATCTGCTTGTTGTCACATTTGATGTGATAACGAGTGCAACAATCTAGATCATGCGCAATAATTACATAAAAGACTTCGGTTGATTACATTGCTGATAATAGCTTATAATCGGCGTTTATTGATCTACATCCGGGCCAAAAACAAACTTTAATCAGACTTTCATTCACCTAGCTGCTCGTTCGTTGGCTAGCGAAATGTGGACATATCGATGGATTTTGGCCCTTTGGGTGACACTGGTTGAGAGGAGTCTTGATGCGAAAGGTATGTCAGAGGTGACTTTGAAAGAATAAGATATGGGACCCGATTTTATAATAATTCCACATCTACTACTGTTGAAAGGAACTATTCCTTCTCGTCGTACAAGAATTTCTGAATCCGAATATCCAGTATAGTTTGAAAGGATATACGTTGTTCGTATGTTCGAATATACAATGTCGAATGAACTCACGCTAGACTCTCAGCCAGGCCCCGGCCTGGTATATCTCCCAGAATCGAAGCTTGACCTGCGATCAGATGATGAGATCGCAGCGCAGCTAAAATCGTACAAAGAAGTTACATCCTCGGATAAAAATGTATGGGCCTTTTGGAATACTGGGTTTGATACAATGCACCCATGGACACAGCGCAATGTCATAAACTGGGTTCGCCGTCTGGGTCCCTCCTGGACAGTACGTGTTTTGGACAAAGTACCTGGTTCGCTCATGCACGTCTCGAATTTTATAGCAGCCGAGCACCTGCCAGAAGCATTTAATGCCGGCACGATGACAGGTCCAAACGTCGGACCACATTCGGGAGATATGGTGCGTTTGCCACTTCTATATCTGTACGGAGGAGTTTGGATGGACGTGGGTATGATGCTTTTCCGGCATTTGGATGACATGTGCTGGAATGCCATTGAAGATAGTTCAAATCCCTATGAGATGGCTGGGATGTCCATCGAGATCAACCCCGGGGCAACTAATATGCTCAATGGCTTCATTGCGACTAAACGGGGGAACGGATTTATCAAAAGGTGGCACGATATATACATGGAAGTGTGGAAGGATGGCCGAACTGAGCAAACAGGACTACACAAACATCCACTGTTGACTCATCTACCTATACTATATGCGCCAACCAACCATCTCAACCTACCCGGTGCATTGAAAGTTTCACCTGAAGACTTTACCGACTATTTGGGTCACTTCCAATGCTTTGAGCGTTTAAGAAAGCTGGTGGACCCTGTTGATGGGTTTGACGGGACACGATATCATCGTGAGAGCATTTTCATGCTTCCAGCCATGACTGAGACATGGAAGTTTCAACTTTTGACAGCATGGAACGGCAGAAGACAGTTCGAGCTTCTGGGCACCAAGAAAGATGTCAAGGACGATACTGAAAAGACAGAGCTGTATGATGAAGCCAACGGATTTGTTCTTGACTTGCTTGCCAACACATCGACGATGAAACTGTCACATGGTCCTCCGGGTGCTCTTGATTCATTTCTTGCAGATATCTGGGACTACAAGGATAATCACAACAAGGACATTGATCCTGGAACATTCGCCGCGTTTCTTCGTTACGGAAGCGTCCACTTCGACCAGACACGGTTGGTACATCCTGCGCCAGTACCTTTGTCATCGGAAAAGACCTTCAGTATTTCGGTCTTGCAGCCGTACGCAGAATCAAAAGACGATGTTGCCACTGAAGAACCAACCCAATTGGGGGAACAAGGTGATTTTGGAAAAGAAATCTCAATCTAAATCACACTTTGTCTACCAACCATATCTATTCTAGGCTATAACGAGTGATTTATACCAGAAATTTCAAAGAAACCCCAATATAAGTGCCCATACCGATAGATTAATGTACCTTTGATTTTCGTCTCCTACGATTCAGTATGAAGTGAAGTAACCCTTTGAGCATGACGTAGTTTTGGCACTATACAAGCCGCATAATAATGCACAGTAGTTAATTGAAATTGGCATCCTCACTTGGACAAGCTTTGAATTCTTGATAGTGATTCAATGTTATAACCTAATTCGAGATTTTCTGGAATTTGTGACGAGCCCTAAAAGTCCAATCAATTGCTGCATAGATAAAAACAGCTCCGATGAAAGCCGAGATGTAATTCATATCTAGCATAGTCCAAATGTTAGTAGAGTTACTGATAAAATAGTGAATATCCACGGATATGAAATATTACTTACCAGAGGCCAGAGCAGGCAAGTCGTACGGGAATGAGTAGATAATCGTTGTGTAGACACACCACAACAACGTCACGACTCTGGCAAAAGTACCAAAAATACCCAAATTAAAGGGACCCTTCTTGGAATCATCCAGGTACAATAGGGAATAAATCATTGGTAAAATGTAGGTAAGGTAAGGGAATGTGACGATTCCTGATACCATACTAACAGATAAGTTCCAAGGTTAGTAAAAATTCCTTACACTTTGAGATAGATTTTGTGAACTCACCTGTTGAAGGCATCGGAAGAGGCGAATAAAAGAAGAGAAAGCAGGGTGTCAACAATAATACAAAAAACGTGTGCGTTCAAAGGCATAGCTAGCCTGCCATCAATCTTGACCCAGACGTTCGAGAAAGGAAGCCCGTTATCGCGTGCAAAAGCCCACACAATGCGAGCTTGGTATGCATGAACCGCTAGCAATCCGACTATAAATGGCAGCATGAGCAAGATTAATAACGCGATTGCGCCCCCTTTAGATTGTACCACCAAGTAGAACAATTCAAGTATTGGATAGAGTGTTGGGGTGGAAACGACAGATTCGTAGTCGGTCAAGCAGAACATAAGGGCACAGGCAAATGGAAAAGCTGTGACAAATCCTATGACCACCGACAAAATAATTGCTTTTGGGATGTCTCTTGCTGGTTGTGCGGTTTCTTCGGCAAGGTGTACTGCCATATCCAACATGCTAAAGCAAAAGTTTGCATTAATAAGTCCGAGCAAAAAGGCCATACCATCTGACCAGCCAGTCTCATTCTCGAAGGTCTTGAACATAAATGTTACGTCGGTATGTGTTGGCGTTTTGATTGGGAGAAGAATAGTGTATATAACAGCTAGAAGACCGCTGATCCACATGCCAACGAAGACAATTTTGCCCACGGATTTTTCACTGGCGCTCAGTGGTGCAACGACGAGATTGAGTATTGCACCGACTAGAAAGACATGCCAACTCTGCATTTCCCTAAGCACCATCAGTACAGATATTGGGTTGAAACGGGAATGTCCTCTCACAGCTCTGGATGTAGCATCTTGGCAGTACCCATAATAACATTTCCGGCCAGAATCACAGAACCACAGGCGCAGCAGAAAGCAGCAGCAATATTGCAGAGCCCTGTAATATACGCCGAGATGCGCGCAAGTCTTTTTGGAGCCAGCTGTGCTACCCATATATACTGCCCGCCAGAGTCCGGCATAGCACTGACAAGCTCACTAAGACTAACGGCAATCAAGATGTTTATTACCAGCATTATAATCAAGCCGTATATAATGACCATCGGTCCTCCAGATGGGATTCCAACAGAAAAACCACCGACCACCCCAAGCCAGGAGTTGGTCAGCACAAAGGCGGCAGCCAGTAAGTCTCGCAGTGTCCATGACTTCCGTAGCTTTTCGGTTTCCAAATGAGCTGAAAATATTAGCAAAGATTTATTGGTGGGAGTCCATTTCGTACCCAACGTCTTTAGCTCGCCCGTCTCTAGATTAGCTGTAACAGTCTCCTTGGGTGCCTTTCCCAACTCCAATTTCTCAGGGTCCATTGTGTGCTGTGTGCTGCAAGGTTTCGAATTTTGAAGGACGATGCCAGTTGGGATAAAGAAGTTCAATGAGGAATAGACAGGTATAGAGCAAATCGCATTTAATGCATTGACAACTAGGTATTTATGTACATGTCATATCAATGCACTCCGTTGAAGAAGAGGTACACTCCTGATATCGAGCGCGATCCAAGACCCCTAGATTTCGATCTAAACATTGATACAGACAACCCGGCCTTTTGAAAGGTGACGATGGTCTAGGCTACATGCGTAGCCCTAACTGCCGTGTAGATAAGGAAACAGCCTAATCGGGAAGTCGAAAACGCACTGCAGGTGGTTTGCCGTTTTTGGAAAGTCGGTTTCCCATACACAAACTGTAAGATCTTCGACTTGGGCAAATGCCAATGAAAGATACGAGTAATCCTCATAGTATGGTGTTATACGTCAACTGGCACCTCCGAATCCTCAGCCTCGCACATTTTACCTACTTCCACAACAACAGAAAGAAGCCCTAATCGCCCAATTCGGGTAAAAGAGGAGCCGCTCGTGGACTTGCCTTTTTCGGAAGACCCCTTAACACCGCTTATCATGGCCGAGACCTCCAGTATTGAACATCCATGGATGTTTAGAACCTGTCTGTATATCAGCCATTCCTGTCAATTGTCCATATATGTTCCCCGCATCAAGTCCGGTCCGCTACCATGTACATAGGAGTTATTTGACAAAAATATGGCTTCCTTACAGAAACCAAAGGGCCGGACCAATCCATTTTATAACATTGCTATCTTACTGTGCTGCATACCATTTGTCAACGCCACGGGTAACTGTTCGTCGGTGTTGGCGCCACACATACCCGGCGCAGAAGTGTTGTCGACGATAACTACCGAGCTGTCTGTTACCACCAGCGATGTAGTATCGGATCTACGTGTCTGCGAAGTGAACGTGACATTAACGCACCCCGGCGAACACGATCGAGTTAATGTCCAAGTCTGGCTCCCGTTAGATAATTGGAATGGCAGATTCCAAGCAACAGGCGGATCAGGCTACTCAACAGGGTTTGCAGCCTTCCTCAAAGAGCCAGCCACTCTGGGCTACTCTACTGCACAAACAGATGGCGGCCATGCAGGGGGTTGCAATATCGAAGATGAAATAACCCCGGCAAAATGGGCCTTTGATAGTGACGGATATATCAACTTGTCGCTATTTACCAATTTCGCATCTCGTTCACTTCATGACATGGCGGTTGTGGGCAAGGCCGTCACCGAGTCCTTCTATGGACAGCCGCCGCATCATTCCTACTGGAACGGATGCTCTACCGGGGGCCGCCAGGGATACATGGAGGCTCAAAAGTACCCAGAAGACTTTGACGGTATCATGGCGACTGCTCCTGCCATCAACTGGGGCCAATTCATCCCTGCCGAGCAATGGCCCCAGCTGGTGATGTTGCGCGAAAACGCCTTTCCCAGTCCGTGTGAATACAAAGCCCTCACAAACGCCGTCATGGCTACCTGTGATGAACTAGATGGGGTCAAGGATGGCGTGATTGGAGATCCATTTTCTTGCAAATTTGACGCGACAAGCTTAGTTGGGAGTGTAGTTGAATGCGAGGGACAGCAATATACCATCTCAAAGGGAGCAGCGAATGTCTTTTCAAGCATATATAATGGTCCTACAGACTCTGATGGCAGGCGATTATGGTACGGCCTGGCCTTCGGCACAGACCCCCATACCCTGGGTGACACTGATATCGTTGATGGTACGAGAGTTGGTGTCCCATTTTTACTTGCCGACGCTTGGATTCGATATTATCTCGCAAAGGACTCCAACTTTGACGCCTTAGCCATGACCCAATCGGACTATGAATTGCTTTTCGCGAGATCTGTGTCGGAATATCAACACATCATCGGCACCGACAATCCTGATCTTTCAGCTTTCTACAACCGGGGAGGAAAGCTGTTATCCTGGCACGGTTTGTCCGATGAGATAATCCCTGCGAATGGCACAATTGAGTACTACCATCGAGTCGAGGCCGTGATGGGTGGTAAAGAAGTTGTAGATGATTTCTACCGCGTCTTCTTGGCTCCGGGCGTCGGTCATTGTGAAGGAGGAAACGGGCCTATTCCTATCGATCCTTTCAGTGCGCTTGTGGATTGGGTTGAGAATGGGAAAGCCCCAGATACCATTTTCGCGAGAAACACAAATAATGAAGGACAGAATGTCACCAAGAATCTTTGTGTTTATCCACTGGTGCCTCGGTATGATGGACATGGGGATCCCAATGTGGCAGAAAGCTATTCCTGCGCCTCTAGTTACAAAAAGCCCACATCACATAGGAAAGAAGAACTATAATATAAACTTGCATTCTAATTCTAAAGCCTCAAGAGACAGATGTACACTCACAACAAGAAAATTTTGTTTAGGATGTTGAGAGACTCCCAAAAAAAGTTAGGCTGAAATGACATAAAGTAGGGCACTCACGCATCTTGCTCTGATAGAAACCAACCACACTGCAAACAGGGCCACCAGCACTCATCATGTCTACCAAGGCGGATTACGAGTTAAACCTGGAACCCCCGGATGTGAAATTCCTTGAAATACTGAAGCAAGGAGAGTACTCGGCAGTCTTCAAAGTGGTGGTAGACCTCAAAATATGTGTTCTCAAGGTGGTAGGTCATGTTAATTCAACTAGTAGCGTGCTGTACTGACTTGATAAAAGTATTGCGGCAGATCTCCCAGTGAATTCAGTTCCCCAGACACCGAATACAACTTATTCATTCGCGAATCCGCAGCCTACAAACGCCTCAAAGAAAAAGGACTTTGTGATAAAAAGGTCATTCCAGACTTCTACGGCACCATCAAATAAATCCAACTTAGCCGTTGGCCAGACTTACACCCAATATTTTGTGATGACGAACTGCCTCCCGACGCGGTTCTCATTGAATACATTCCATTCCTGCACGAACTGGACCTAGACACCTTTTCAGAAAACCGAATTATCAAACTGCGCCAAATCTTGGATGATATCCATCAGGCAAGGGTTGTCCATCATGACCCTTATCCGCGGAACATGATGATTGCTTTGGAGCCAGGGAAAGAAGAGAGGGTGCTCTGGATGGACTTTGATAGTGCTCAGACATTTCCTGAATATGGGCCTCTCTCATCCCGTCATGATACGTGGCTTGGGCACGAGAAAGGGAGGGTGGATTATTTCTTCAAACATTTGGTAAGTCTTGTCGCCTAGACAGTATCTAAACCAATAAATTAACAAACACAGGCTTTGGACTATGCGGATGGAAAGCTGAGTCGGGTTTGGAGTTATTACTACACGCGAGGGTGAACATTAGCCCTAACTTCCTATCCAAAGTTACTATAACAAACAAGACCCTCATGATCCGGTTACTTTCCATTTCTATTGATCCCAAACAAGTCCATCTGGGTAAGGACAGAATCCCCATCCTACTGTACCATACTTATATTGAGTTCTCCGGCGCTTCACGTCACCCCCCTCCCCCCCAAAAAGGAAATTCTCTCGATTGAAGCGGCAACAGAAATATCATCGCTACGAAAAAGGCAAAAAAAGAAGAGGAAAGAACCAAAAAAAGAAGGAGGTACACATACGACAGACGGGATTCGCTGGTGGTCACCCACCCAACTACTAACCGGCCGGCGTGTGGCTTAAGTACGGCTGAGCGGACGGGAAGCCCTGTTTTCCACACCCTATGGTCGTATGTGCTAGATATCTAGACGAAAGGATTGATATAGAGGTGTGACCAGAGTCCTAGACTGCCGCCTCAAGCCCCAGAAGCTTCAACGCAACCCTCGCTTCTTTCCGGAGACCTTCAACGCTCAGGGGCAGGACTTCATCGGGATCCCTTCCAGGATCAACCATGGACCCGAAGAGCATCTTCCTCGTCAATGCAAACGCCTGTTTCTGAGCCTGTTCGGCTGAAGGAGGAGCTGGGAAGACTCGTACCCGCTGCCGTAGGAGTGGCTGTAGTCTTTCATTCTCATCTGTACTCGTAGTCGTGTCAGTATCAAGCGTATACAGCTCGGCCGTGCCCATAGCCGCCTGTCGGTGATGATGGCGGAACTCTGACTCCCATATTAGAATGATAACGGCTCTCACATCACCGTTTCCCCCGACCAGCCACAGCTTCATATCCTCCAGGAGCTGTAGACGAGACTCGCCCCACGCGGACATCAGCACGATCGTAGGCATATACTGCTCAATCCCGGGACGGATGAAACAATCGGGCTCTTGACGGGAGCCTGTGTATGGGCCATGGCGGAAATTGATTGTTTCTGTTGAGTAGTTATATATATAGGTACGTGGTCTATCGTGTGGATGAGGTATATACTTACTCATTCCACCCCCTATCCTCAAAGAATCGAATTCATCACCCGTCAAAAGACAGGATTCGTTATGTATCCAACGCTCCACCTCTCTCTCCAACCACAGCCGATGACAATTCCGAATATTGAACGCAGCAGCATGCATCCAGAACGTCCGCGTAACCGCGTTGTAGTGTTTTCTGGGTTATCAGCACCACCCATCCACAAACCCACTTATATACACAGAGAAAGAGGAAGAGAGCTCACCGTATCCCCTGATCTCCCTCCCAACCCCACTCAAAAACATCCGTGCCCCAGTCCTGCGGAACATCCGTGTACACGATGTCCTGCTGCAGCATGACTGCGACGGGCATCATTTCTAGGGCGTGGGTGTAGAAGTCGGTGCTGGAGAGGAATTGGTGTGCCGAGAATGTCATGCCTTGACTTTCTCCTTCTTCCAACTCCTGTGGAGGTTGGTCGGGTTCGGAGTATGAGATGGGCATGTTTGGGGTGCGTATACCTGTGATGATGTATGGTATATGCCTGTGAAGACCAGCAAACATCACGAGGCAGAAGTGGAATGAAGGTTGATCACATGATATAAATCACGATGACATCCCATACCTACCAAGGTAAGCATGAAGCAAACCTCGCTAATCCATGGATCAAGTAAAGCAAAACTGAGAGACAAGGATAATAATAATAATGACAAGCCATCCCATAACTTAGCTATATAACTAGACTAGTCTTTACAAAATGAAATTAAGCAGTTATCCGGTCGACGTATCCATGGATTCATGCTTCAACGCCTCCAATTTAGCTCCTTTGCGTTCCGCCTTGAAATCTTCAATCTGCTTTTTCAAGTCCGTATCTAAATTGAAAATTAGATGTTAGCTCTTATATGACTTGGAAGGGAAGAAGGGACTCACTTGGTATGACGTCTTCGATCTGCAACGGAGCTCGATTGAAAGGGTCATTTGGATCACTCAAAAGATGGGAGCGGATCGTGGCGCGGTCGATTGTGACTTTCGAGCTGGGTAGGATAACTGGATCTTCCATGAGGGTGTAGATAAGGGGGTCTTCGATGGTCAGTCATCACACATACAAACTTTTAGATAGGGAGGGCATACCGAGAAACTCGTCAGGAATCTCTCCAAGATCTTCCTCTGCCTGCTCATCGGCCTCCTTAGCAGTCTTGACCCGTTTCTGCAGCTCCATCCACCTGGCTAGTTCTTCATCCGACTTGAGCGCCCACTTGCGAAGAATCTCAGCAGCTTTCTCGAAATTCTGCGGCTTATAAGAACGGCCATCACGAGCCACGGCATAGACAAAGTTCTCCTTGTTCATCAAATTGAGATACACATCCACAATCTCGCTTAGAAGCGCGCGAGGATTGAAGCCGTATTCTTGGAGATTGCTCACCCGCAAACTCGAGCTCTTAGGTCCCACCATCGCATCGAGGTTGTAGTCTAACATGTCTGCTAGTCGTTGCACGATCTCAGGCATGGTAAATGAATCTGCCAATGCCTCTGTGAATAGTTTGAGCATGGATACCGTTTCGTTCGTCAATTGCATATAAGACTTCGCGCGGCTTTGAGCTGCAGACAGAGCCTCTTCCTTTTCTTGTCGCACCGCCTGTTCCATGGTGTTCCCTTCGCGATTCAATAGCTCTTGTGTTTCATGGATTGCTAAAAATGCGGTAAAAGATTCGTCTAGAACAAAAGTAACATCATTGAGAAGAAGATTGACAAATCGCACGAAAAAGTCAAGATTCTCCTTCGCTTGTTTGGAGAGCTGAGACCTGTACGCTGGATTGTCCCAGATACATTTGATTATTTGGAAAATCTCGTATCGAATATTGAATTTGTCGAAAAATTGTGTATGAGTACCCGTGTGTTCAACCTCGATGTAAAATTTCATAACAGCGTGGAGGAGATTCTGGTTTGCAAATTGCATCGAGTTGAGCAGATCCACGAGTATTCCTCTAGCGCCGCCAGGGCGAGGCCAGGTTCCTCGATAGAGGATTGAGATCAAACCAGCTTTGAGATATGGATTTTTGATGTATTGCGAACTATCAAGGAATGCAATGCATAGCATCACAAGCTCATCTCCCTGCGACGTGGTGATGATTTGAGGCATAGCCCACATAATGAATTTGAAGTTGCTCACAATATCATCGACGAAATATTCAGGAAGACAGTTGAACACTTCGCGAGCTTCTTCCGGTAGAGGCAACACAAGTGGTTGCTTAGGAAAGTCGATTGACGACACAAGACGAAGGAGCCATACAATGACATATCTCATAAACTGCATGGAACGTGTCTGCCACAAGGTGTCGAAAAGCACGCCCTGAAGACTGTACTTGAGAGAAAGACCAAGGTCAAGTCTGTCCTTGTACTTCTTCAAAGCATCCTCAAAAGTCCTTAATTGAGCCGGGTTATGGATCCACTTATGTCGCTCGAGCTCAAACTTGTTGATGGTTGACTCCATATGGCGCAGGTCTTTTTCCAGCTGTTCCAGCTTGGAAGTTAGCGATTCACTGCCGTAATGATGTGCTGCTACGGTCAGGAAAAAGACTTCGGAGATGAAGTTGGAAGTGCCGTCCACTTTTCGGGAGTAGAACTCGTCTGATGCATGCTGGTCTGCATTGATCTTGGTTTCGTCACGCATCTGCACGCGAGGGTTTCGGTGAAGATAGTGCGCATCAATGCGATCAATCTGTTTTATTAGCTCGGCATAACACCCGGATTATTATAAATGTAAATACCTTTGTGAATGCGGCATCCATGAACGGCTCACAAAGCTGGTCCAGACACGTGGTGATGTTGAACATGAAGCCATCGGATGACACAGCCTTGGGATCAACTTGAATCGCTCTCCTTTTGTGGTTGAGATTGATGGCAGCCGCAAACCAGTCGAGCACCTTCTCTCTCGCCTCTTTGGAAGCGCGAATCAGATGATTGATAATATCGAGAAGATCGGAGCTGAGTAATTGCTGTGTCATTCGCAGTGACCTCTGCGAGTTCAAAATAAAGCCCTGGTCTCGAGTTTTGGGACTGGAGAAATAGGTCATAGTCACCGGTGCTTGGAGCGGAGACAGACGGAAGAAAGGGCCGAGAAGCGTACTCAGCTCGTACGACGCAGCATCGGTGGAGTTGATAAACCGCTCAGACTCTGTTATGGCGGAACCAATAATGGCGTGGTGAACAAGGTTTCGTAGAGCCTGCGAAATACTTAATAACGCACAAGAAAGCTGCCAGGGGATTATGAGAACCAACTGTCACATAAGGTTTGTAGTCATCATTCATAGACTTCATAGCCAACTCCTGGCTCAGCTGCTCTACCGTGGTGATGATTGTTGATTTCAGATCATCTTGTTCTTCAAATTGCTTCACAACTTCCGACAGGAAGTCAAGATCTACCCCTCGGTCGTCTTCCGCATCGAGAAGAAGATGTTGGATCAACGGTGAGCGGTCGTTCGGTGTTTGACTATCAAATACTGTCAGCATTTTGAATACCCCCTATCACTTAGCGCAAAGATTAGACCAACCCAAACATATCCGGCATAGTGATTGCAAAAACAGAGTAACTGATGCAAAGGCGCTTAGCCTCGCTGACCACAGCGAACCTAGGGTCATCATCCGAAGCCTTGCGGAACCCTTTGATAAGTCGTCGCACACGCTTCCAGCAGGGCAAGAGGTAATCCAAAGGAGCGATGCCGCGACCTGTGTTCGACGCAGCTTCCAGAATCGCCTGGTCCAAGACACCAGTCGATATCCTACTTTCCAGGCCCTCATCTTTCAGCTCAGCGAGGACCCCAGGTAAAAAGGCTAATTTGTGACCGTGTATATCCTTCTGCTGGGTTTCGTCGAGGGTGATGCAGAACAGCGCTCGTAGCGTTCTGTCCTCAAATGTCTCGATGGACTCCTCTTGTCTGGGAGCTGTGCGCCTCGGTGGCGCGGGCGACGGCGATGGCGAGGGTACATTGGTTGTGGTTGTGGTTGAAGCTGGGGTTATCTTTATTCTCTTCCCTTGCTCGGGAGTTCCAACGCGGCCATCGTTCAGGCCTTGTCTCGGTAGCTCAGTGCCACCGCGTTGTAATGGATCTGATTGCGGTGAAATCGATGGTCGTGGGGAGCTACTTGCTGGAGATTCTGAAGGTGATGAAGCTGATGATGCTAGCTTGGCCAGTCTCTTATTGCGAATCTAGAAGAATACATATTAAAACCCATCATTCAACATCATCATCGTCGCTGACAAACTCACTTTATCAGCTTCTGAGAGCGGTTCCGACATCTTCGCATCAACAACCTCTCAGTCTAGCCTCTATCTTCCTCTGTGTGTGTTCGAAAGAATGACAAATGATCAAGAAACAACAAAATGAGGGAAAGGACAAAAAACCAAACGAGTCTAGGCGAGAATGATAAGTGTTGTTGAGGTTGTTGTTGTGCAGTTATGAAGAAATGACAGCATGGGAAAGTGCCCGCCCGCATTTTAGTAAGCTATCACCGATGACCCACTGCTCTACCTGCTCCACATTTGATATTCCAATACTGAACGGCGTGAACATTCTCTCTCTTTGTAATTACAAAAGATTTACTCATTGTTAATTTACTGAGCATCTTGTATAATGTCAACATGTCCAGAATAGAAGCCATAATTATAGCGTATAGTATTTACTGCTAACAGACCAGTCAATGCGTGACAGCTAGGTACATCATAAACACATGCTCATTGAGGTGCTCACTGAGGAAAGGTACAATACAAACCAGAATCTCCATAATACTCCCAAACCATGAGTAGTTCTATATAAGGGAAGAAACAAGGGGAATGAAGGATGAAGCATGAAGTATGGCAGAGAAACAAGAGCAAGAATGAAAGAAATGCTTCACACAGAAGTGTTTAATACCGACGACCTCGGAGACCGTCTAAGCGCCGACAGCTCTTCAGCTCCATTGCCCTGGCCTCTTTAATTTTCTCGACATCCGGGAAGAACCAGCCCTGCGCGTCCTGAACCCGACGGTCTCTTTCTTGTACTTCCGCCTCACACTCGTAGCGGATTTTGTTGACGAAATCCCCTTCCACGCGGGCGTCCATCTGGCTGAATTTCCTTTTGCTAAAGTCATCGACGTCGACGGGGTTGAGATAGTAGTCAATGTTATACTTGGGCGTTACGCGGTGCATGGTATACGGCGAGACGGGCCCGTCAAATCGATATGAAGGGACTGCGGGGACCGGCGAGCCTCCTGAAAACAGGGAGGAGATGAGCGGGAAGAGGAACAAGGCGAGGATGGGGAGAAGCTGTGTGAACGAGTTCCAGCCGGATGGCTGTTCTTGTTGTGTATTGGCTTCACGGGGTCTTCTGCGAGGACGCGCGCCTCCGAACTGGTGTACTCTGAATCCGGGACCGCCGCCCATATTGAAGACAAACTGAGGGCCTCCTATTTTATATCAGCATGGAAAATAACACACATCTCTCGCCTTGATCTTACCGAAAGGACTGAAACCGCCGCCCATGGGAAACCCGCCGCCGCCGAAAAACCGATTAAAGAGTTCTTCAGGAGATATTTCTCCCTCAAACGCATCACCGCCGCCGAATTGACTGCGTGGGAAGCCACCACCACCGCCGAACCCGCCAAAGGGAGACCCTCCTGCGCCTGAAGGACCAGCGCTAGCTCCAGCGCCAGATGCTGAGAACCTGTTGTCCGGGTCGCCGCCAAACTTATCATACCTCGACTTTTTATCGGAATCCGACAGTATCTGGAAAGCCCGGGATACCACTATAAAATGTGAGCAATTCGACCCTCTTCTCTTTTCTCTTTCGGTTTAAAGAAGAACGCACTCTTAAACGCCTCATCGGCCCCGTCATATCCATTCTTATCCGGGTGCGTAAGCAAACTCAACTTGCGATACGCCTTCTTGATTTCGCCATCGGTAGCCGTCTTCTCAATGGCCAGGATTTCGTAAAACGCGGTCGCCGAGCACTTTCGGACTCGAATCACGGCGGCCTTCTGTTCGGGCGTGTATTTGCGATCCTGATTCCCCTGGTTGTGGTCGCGCGATCTTGCTGATCCGCTGGAGCCCGCGTCGGCGCCAGACGTGGTTGCTGGCATTCTTTCCCCTGCCTCGGTAGGTTTCGTGATTCGAGAGGAAATAGGCGAATCAGTTGAGATTCGTTGTCTTATCCCAGAGACTTAGAAAGGTCGACAGCGAATGCAGCGGGGAACAGGACGAAGAAGCTCGTTCGATAAGTCGGTATTGCCCCCCTCAAAAAAGCACCGATCTCATCGATAAATATAATGTGATCGTGAAAACAGCGAGCGAACGATTAATTACCGGCCCAAGTGATGGTGGTGGGTGGCCAGAAAAATCCCTGATCTAGACCGGGGAGAGACGTGGTCTTGGTTGGAGTGAATACCTTAGGCGGGCGACTCGCCGCTTACAGTAGTCCGTGACCACTCGCTGGTAGTGCCACTCTAGAGCTTCCGCGTGCAAACTCAATGCACTGACAGCTCCAGGAATTATACATTCGAATTATCTCTCTGTATAAGCAATTGTTTAGAGACATCTCACAATGTCAAACTCAGACTCGACTGAACAGGCTAAAAAGTCTGTGTACCAGAATGTCCGGGCATGGGGAGGTACGATCCCTGCTCTACACTTTTTTGCCATTGCCCTCCTTCATATATCGTCAAATTTCTGACTACGAGGGAAGAGAACAATGATAACTAACTTGACGTCTAGAAAACCCCCTCCCACCCACGCTCCTCGCCACGCTCATCTCCGCGCAACACATGCGTCCCTTCCAATTCTTCCCCATGACCTTCGTACCCGTGCTACTGTTCACCTCATACTCGAATCTCAACGGCTTCAAGAAAGACAGCGCGGGCATCAGCGCCGCCTGGTCGGGCCTCTACCTCGTCCTTGCGAGCCGGCGCAAGCAGGCCTTTATGAAGAAATGGAGTGCGCGAGGCGTCGTGCGAGGGACGACGATGGGCTTGTGTTTGGTCAATATGGTTGCTGGGGGGTTGACGTATGCGCTGGGCGAGAAGGAGGATGATGAAGATTAGACATGGACTGCATACACGCATGTAATATAGGATGGTTATGGTGATATTTAGCGGCGTTTTGGTTGGAGTTGATGAGTTGCGAAGGGAGTCTCGTGTACAATATGATTACTCGCATACAAATATCATGCTTAGTATTCATTTATTTATAATCATATCACAGATCAACTATCGTGATACAGATCCTGCGACATTATATACGAACCCACAGCAGCCGGCACCAGAGAATGAAGCAGTTTCTCATCCTTGCTCTGCGCAGCACTCCGTGCTCTCGTCGAGCTTACGGGGGTATCATCAATCTTGTGTCCCTGGACCAATTCAATCCGCTCCGCCCATTCACGCTTGCCACCTTCGTGCTCGCGGCCGCCCTGCGCCAGATGCCGCAAGTACTCTTCCTGCTCCTTACGATCCCCCCATTCATCATCGGGCCGCGTTGTGACTCTCAGCCTATGCCGAGACAAGAACGGCTCCAACGGCTGCAAAGTATGAGCAGGCGGATAATACTTTGGATTGAAAATGCGGATCAGCGTATCGTAGCCCGTCAGGTGGATTTGCTCCAGGTCCGTTGGGTATTCCTCGGAGAGCTCTATGGCGGCTGCTTTGTCTACAAAATACGGCTTTTTGGTCACGCCAATGTCGATCTGCGGGATGTCGGCTGCTGGGAGCGAAGGCAGGGAAGATTGGAGGTATGTTCGCAGTTCTTGGGCGAAGAGGTTCATCAGCAGCAGCCGGTCCTCGAAGGACGCGGGCTTGGCTGGTTTATCGGCATTCTGGGTGGCTAGTAGCAGCAGTAGCCGTGATGTGCGCGGGGATTCTTCGAGGGCGGATGAGGCGATGTCCAGGTGTGCTGCTGAGGGCGGGTTAAAGGAGGAGTCTAGAACATATAGTGATCGGACATTGCGAGCAGACACTGGTGGGTCGGTCGGAACGCGGTCCAGAACTTCAAAGGTTCTCGGCGACGCTATGAAATCCTTGAGCGAGGACGAGTAGCGCGAGCGCAGGATATTATTAAGTGAATTGTTGGCCATGGTGGTGTAGTGTGTGGCATGACGATGGTACCAGGGAGATGGACGTTATGACGGATGATCCCGCCCCGCACAGTTGAGCCACGGGTGGCTGCTCGGCTGCCATTGGCCAATCGCCCATCTGACAGTTGGCTACAATCATCAACGTACATGCCAGATACCACCGTACTGCATATGACAATAGTAATAGCAAGGGTCCCAACAAGCCGTGAAACAAATTACTTCCCCTGACAATTAGCGAGGAGTCGCCATAAACAATTAAACATGGTCTCCTGCACAACGATGCCGGTGTCGTGTATATATTAACTCATCAGCCAAGCATCCCTGAGTCAGACAGGGGTCTGGAAGGGTCTGTTGTGACTTGTCTGCGGTCTTCAGATCGGCCGGCCTGTCCTGGCAATCTAGGATGTCGTTATCCGAGGATTCTTTGGCGAACAGATAAGGCAAGCCTGTCCCTTTGTAGTGAGCAGAGAGAGAAGGAAGTTCGAGGAAGTGAAGGCAGAAGTGACAGGACCGGGTGGGGCCGATGGCTTGTCTCGGACGTTGCGCTAAATTTCTTGGGCGTCGGATGCCGAGAGCAGAGCCAGGAGCAGAAGGCGATCGAAACATATACTCATGAATTGATAGAGGGAAGCGTGCACTGATACACAATTTCTGCTGTGTTTTTACTTTCTAGTACGGAGTACAGACAGCAAGTTAACATGTGATTTGTACTCTGTCCCATCTGATGCCATATGCCCCTGGGCCGGCTAATTACTATAGGCAATTACTACTCCGTACTCATAGGAATTACTATCATGCATTGTGCTCCCACCGTGGCCCTGCGTAATCTCGCCTGCAGCTTATTCCAAATTAATATTAAATTATTAATATATGTAGGACGTACATCCAGAACATTAGCAGAGCAGCCGCTGAGTGGCTGAGGTCCCCGCCAGGCACCTCGCCTCGTGCCGGCCAATCAGACACGAGGCCGCAGATTAAGGGAGCTTGCACATTAATCGCTGGTAATTGCGTCGCACCGGAAGGTCCCCACCGAGAGTGGCTCCTGCCTGAGCAAACCCTAAAATGCCCACCGGCCTCCGTTTCTTCCTTCCTCTCCTCCTCCTCTCTCTTCTCTCTTATCAAAAGGCATCCACCACGCTTTCGTTCTTTACACTCTCTGGGTAGAGCCTCTTTCGTTCTTTCACCTGCTGCTCTTTCATTCCTTCAGAGCCTGCACGCGGATTGACTTCGCATTCTTTCGTTTGACCCTCTGTCTCTGTCTCTATCTCAAGAAACCTCGTGGACGAGTCTAGCCTTCTTTCAGAACCTCGCAGGAATCATCCAGAAACATCACCACCATGTTCTTCACCAAGCTTTCCCTTGCCGCCGTCGCCGCTCTGGCTGCCGTGAGCGAGGCTCGCCATGAATACGGCCTCTTGCACCCCAAGCGTTCTCTGAGCACTGGCTACCCTCAGCCATCTACCGTCACCGTCTACCCTGTGCCTCCTCTCAGCACTGGGGCCGTGTCTGCAGTGTCCAGCTCTGACTCTGCCTCGGCCACTGACCTGACCCTGACCTACACCCTCGGCACCGGTACCTCTACATCGGTTGTCACCACCACTGTCCACCACACCTCGACCGACATCACTTACGTGACTGTGGTATGTTCATCCTCATAGACTTATATAGAAGCAAACTGACAATTCTAGACCCCCAGCGGCAACGACGATGTTGGTGGAAGCCAGCCCACTTCAACCTTGTTTGAATCCTCCACCTCCACTGCCACAGTCACCGTCTTGCCTGCTAGCTCTACCAGCGAGGCATGCAGTGGCGCAACTGTCACCATCACTGAGAAGGAGACCGTCACAGTGGTACGTTTCCCTTGCATTTTTCGTTGAGTTCGATTTATTAACTTGCGTAGACTGCCTCCGCCGAAGCCACCAGCGGAATCAAGACTGACGTCGTGTCTTCTGCTGCCGCAACCGAGACCTCGACTTCTTCTTCCGGAAGCGAGACTGCCACTGTCGCCCCAACTGAGACCTCTACTTACAAGTACCCTCCATCGCCAAGCGGTCAGAGCAGCGGCATCTCCTCTGTTGCTCCCTACCCCAGCACCGAGGTTGCTCAGCCGACCTCCTCTGGATTCCTGACCAGCTTCAAGCCAGTGCCCACCGGCCGTCCTGTTCCCACCGGCTACTACTAGATCTGAACTGATGCTATTTTGATATTTATTCACTATTCCTTTGCATCAGTTCTATCTTCAAGCCAATCTAGCGTTTTGACACTGTCCAGCTGCGCCGCTACATGTGTACATATTTGTGTGCATATGTGATTTTTAATATTTTCGTTCCGCCGTCATAAAAGTGCAGCATCTATTCAATTTACGTCCGTCCAATCTTCTGGTTATGACATGCAGCATAGCGGTGGCCCTTTTCATTTTTAATTCTCCAACTTTTTCTCCTCCCTCCATCTAACTGCTAGTCGGTCTAGTCAGAGGGAAGTTCTATTCTCGGAAATACATTTCTTTACTATCACTGATCAACTGATAACTTCGTCACCATCACCGCTAGCTCAGTATGTCAACGTCCAGATGAGCCTGAATGATGCACTGGAATAGGACAGCACATAGATGGAGTTTGATTTGATATTGGTTTCATGTAAAATAGTTCAATGTTATAAACATTCTAACATTCTAATCCGTTGTAATGTACATGTCATAAACTCGGTAAATGCCCATCAGCAACCCTTGCACGTCTCGCCTGCCACTCCAGCCACGTCAAGCCCTGGAGCAGACAATCCGCCAGATCATCCAATTTCTCAATTCTGTCCTTATTTTCGTCCTTTTTCTTTTTCCCTTTAGACGACGAACCACTCCAGCGCGCGAGATACGCGTCGACCACTTTTTGTGTAGTGCTTGTATTGATATCGAGCTCCCAGGACAATTCCCCAATCCTCGACTCGGACCCCGACTCAGACTCAGACTCAGACTTAGAGGAGAGCAGCCCCCCAATAATATCCATCTTGAGCTTCTTCACGCCCTTCGCCCCTTTCACGCCCGCCCCATCGCTACTACCATCATCCCAAAACTGCATAACCCGCGCCGGACTAACCCCATACACCTCCATCCCCTCCACCCCCCTCTCTCGACCGAGTTCCCGCATCGTCCGCAACACAGCATGCACCATGCCCTCAAACACGCCTACACGCAAACTCCACTCTAGCACTGCTCTCTGCCCGCCAGACCTAAAGCGCTGTCGTTCGATGAGGATGTGTGTCGGTTTGTACGCTTTGAGCAGCGCCGAGAGTAAGGTGTAGGCGTTGTGGGAGAGGGTTTCGGGGGTGAAGTTGTTTTTCTCTTCCCCTTCTTCCTCTTCTACTTCTTCGGGGGAAGTCTTTCCCTTGTCCTTCTGTGTGGATGAGGGTGTTGGTGTAGTAGAAAACGTGCGAAACGCAGCTGCCGGGAGGATGGCCTGTAATGCTTCCTCCTCTCCCGATCCAGATTCTTGTCTCTGTCGACTCAGTTCCTGCACCCCAATGCGATGCCACGCATTCAGCCTCACCACCCCTTTCTCTCTCCCCACAGCCGGCGACTCGCTCACAAGCAAATGCGCAACCGCAAGATTCTGAATGCCCATGTCGATACTCAACACGCTCAGCCCTTCTCCATTACCATAATGGCCATGCGTTTTGTTGTTCTTGTTGTTGAGAAAAACACTCATCCCAACGCCCTCCCCGATCCGCTTGCGCAGCGCATCCTTGCGCCCCGAGCTCGGGATGCCGGTTGCGCGCGCAAGGGCTTTGAGTTGTGTTGCTTTGAGGGTGGCTAGTGTTGGGGTTGTGGTTGTAGTGGAGGTGGCTGCTTTTGAGAGGGTGGGTGTGAGGCGCATTTATTATTATCTTGGTGTATTTTTGATTATTTTTGGTTCTGGGTGGATGTTGATGTTATTGTTTCCAAGGTTGAGTGATGGTCCGGGGATCATGATGGGTCCCGTCCGGTGGGTCAGATCTAGCCCTAATAACACTAGTCTTAAATAATGCAACATGCACTGTATGAGTATGTGAGGATGAGTATGTGAGGATGATATATGCATCGCTAATCTAACAATAATATACAGAATAATCCAGCACATGATATCTCTGTCCAGCCCTCTAATAGAAAAGAAAACGCCAACCCACCAGCGCGACATGCAGGAACGGAACCCCCACAAGAACGCCGGATCAACTCATGCATAACGATGCGCTAAAACAGATGACATATGTTAATAAAATTTTAAACACTGGGCGCTGGCTCTGGCGTATAAACCAGTGGCGCCCATACCCGCCAGTGCAAAACTCCAATATGGGCGAGCTTAGTCGCGATACAGCTAAAGTCCGAGGTCGGAGACTGGAGATACGCCTGCCGTCGTTGCGACTCGCAGATTTCAAGTGGTGACATCGTGAGATATCGTTGCGCGAGCTCGCATGTAGCCTGCAGCAATTGTTGGTGCACGCAGTCGCGGACAAGCTGCAGTTGAACCGAGCTGTTGGTGGTGAATGATTTCTTCATCAAGTCCTCAACTTGTTCCAGAATATCGTCCGAGACCCCATCAACCTGACCAATTGCGACGCATATCGTTCGAGCTATTTCCATTGCAATGCCGGAATCGTTCGGCAGACGAGTGCCCAAACTAGAAGCCTTCGCCTGTGACTTTTCGCCGTCCTTCTCCATAAGAGTCGAGATTCGCATAAAAAAAGATGAATGCATGTTTGGGCTGTATGAGTACTTTGGACAAATCCCTTCAATCAATGACCCGAGAATTGACCAGCAACCATAGACATCGATAATTTTCTGAACCCGCAACCGAAGCTGCCAGAGACGGCGTATATCGATGATGAAAGTTTCCGGAAATTTCACTTGCCCTGGGCACAGAAGAAGTTCACACAATCCGTGAAGTAGCACTGACAACGGAAAGAATGATCGATTCGCACATTCTTTCGTCGGTTGCGACATTCGTTGTCGCACTGCCTCATACCATGTCTTCGGTTTGTCGAGTTTTATCTTCTCTGAGCTAATGCGCCGGGAGAAATAATCTTGAAGAAAAGGAATCGTGCCCTCAATCAAAATAATACGATATGAGCCTAGTTGATGATTGGCAACGTCCTGACCACGTTTGTCAGAATATCTAGAAACGGAAGGGAGAAAAAAAGGCGACAGTATGCTTACCAGTTTCATCAATTCAAGAACGTTAAACAGTTTGCGTAGTCCACTAATCACCTTGGCTGCGTCCGCGTGGGTAGACCCTGAACCAATTTCGGCCGCCATTTCATCAGCGAGCTGGTCTCGCATGGGAGCACAATGCGTTTTCAGAAGATCCGCCAGCCACTTGGAGAGGCTGACAAGGTCAAGGACGCCCTTGTGTACCTGCTGCATCAAGAGCGAAATATCTAAATTTTGGGAAACAATGGCGCGATCTCGATCAGGCACGAGAGTCATGAGAATTCCATACAGAGTTTCAAACATGGCAGGCAATCGCGGTTGAAAGAGGCTGTCATCCTTCGCCACGGCCGCTACATCAGGCACATGGACTATCTCGATTTCACCAGCCTGAGAGCGATTCATGTTGGCGTATGTGTACATCATAATCTCTATCGACATTGCTTCCCAGTAGTCATCCGCCATTATCCGCTTCTGTCTACCCTTCTCCCCACCAAGATCAGGCAAAAAGTGTAGGTCAGGTTCAAAGTTGGCGTCCATGCGAAGGTGAATGTTCTGCATGATACGTTCTAGGTCGAGCTCGCTGAGCGTTTCTTTAGTGACTGGCGGCACCATATCGGCATGTCGTAGTCTATTGATCTGATGAGAGTCCAATGCAATACCTTTGGGAATGCGTGCAGCCATGATTCGTGGGGGTGGTCGACGCCTCAGTGGAAGTGATATGAGTTTTGGAGCTTGCGCAAGTGGTTGTAATTTGGAGGGTTTTGCGATGTTCCTGTTGGTATCAAGTTTGGCAGAGGTGCCTTCATGTTCAGGATCTTGACGGGGGTCATTGTCGTCATTATCGATGACACCCGTTGACGGCTTGTACCCATTCACGCGATAATCGGACTTTTCCTCCTGCTCATTGCGAGCCTCTGGTCGTGACTTTTTCGGCTTTTGAAGGTCCATGTTGGAAAGTAGGTGATGATTGAATGGTGAACTGCGACTGAAACTAATTCCTGCAGTGGCGTAAGTACATAACAAGGAGGGGACAAAGAGGAAGAAGATTCACGGCGTACTATGTATGTATATCGTTGAGTCGCAGACTTGGATACTGCCGCATGCAGAATGCAAGAGTGCTAGCGCCGCGAGGAAGGAGGACGGGCATCAAGAGCGCGCCATATAGAAGGAGACGGCCCGCAGGCCCCGAGAACGACGTTGGAGACCTGGCAGGTGGGATGGTTGATGGGCGAGGAGGCGGTTGCGAAAGGGTTACCGCGAACAGAGCGGACGGGCTGGATTGGAGACGGAGGAGAGAAAACAGGGGAATTCCGCAGCGTCACTCCGGACAAAGTGGAGCATTCAAGAGAAGAGAAGACAATGTGGAAAATAATAATTATGTACTATCCAAGTAAAAGGGTCGCGGCAGAGGTTGTTGTTGAAGGTGAGGTTGAATCAAGGGTTGACAATATTTAAGAATCCGCGGTTCTTTTGCTGCAGGAAATCCGCGGAAGAAGGAAGGAACGACGCTCGCAGGGAATCCCCCGTCTTTTGCTGCGACGGAAGGCGCGTTGGAGCTTAGGGCTGGCCGTAGCTCCTTCCCATTTTACTGCACTGTACTTACTTCTTACTCATGCCGGGGACTTCCTGCCGAGCGTCGAGCAGAGTCATCCTTCTTCCTATTCGCACTCCCTTCGCATGCTCTTCGCATCATCTCTCGCCTGCAAACCACCGCGGTGGAGCGGCCTTTGCAGGTACGGTCTGCTCCCGATTGCACCACAGCGTCAAGACATGTGCTGTTTGCTTCGCTGGCCCCTGTTTCGTGTTAGCGTTAGGAGACAAGACAAAACCGGACTGGCCCGGCGCAAAATCGTGGAAGGGTCGATTGTCGAGAAGTGAGGCTGGGCTTTGATCGACGCTTGCAGCTGTGTCACTGGCTCCGCTTTCAGCATTGCTCATTCCATGCTGCTGACCGATCCTTTGGGTGCGCCCTCACGTGTCTTTCAACCCAATTTCTAGTACATACGTACGATGATGTATCAGTCAGTCACCAGCTCGATTTCTGTACAAGTACAGAGACAGAGACAGCATACGGAGTACAAATCTAGGCATTGAAGGCGAACGATTGAATTCAGAAAGGGGCGGTTTATGGAGACGGCAACTAAGCTGGGTCGGTGGGACTGCCGGCGATAAGGTCGGCTCTAAAACATCCGGATTCCAGAGAACTGGAAACGCATACGTCGTGCCTGTATCCATGCCTTGCACCCTGCCTCAACAGCATCCCCTTCGCTTTTCGTGACAATAGGTATACAAAGTTACAATTACAAACGCCAAACTACCTCACGAGTGGATGGACGTTGAAGGATCGCCCGTTGATTAAAATCGGTCCATTTGTCGGTGAAGCTCTGATGGGTCATAATCGATCAGCATTAACGATCTAGCCCATACAGATCACTACGGTGTGAACCTCGTGGCGTACGGCCCAGGACTAACGTACTACTAGTTAAACCTACTCTATACGGAGTATTTGACGAGTAACTAACTAAATATGCATGCGCTGACAATGATCATACAGTGCGGAATGGCAACTGGCCACACTGCTGATTCAACGACGGAGTACGGAGTACTCCGTACTTTGTATAGGTGACATACTAGGTGAGGCAGGCCTTGCAGGTGAGAGCTGCAGGGAAGGGTGCACCTGTGGCAAGTGAGGCGTTTCACCATGATGCGATCGAGTTCCTTGAATTCAGATACAATACGTCCTTGGAGTAGTGTTACTATTACGTGTTGGTGGCTTCAACTGGCTTGAAGCCTTGAAGCAAGGCAAGCCGCCTCGCGCCAATAGTCGCGGCAACCAATTGCGTTATCAGACGGGCCGGCCTTGCTGGCATGCCAATGTGAGCTCTCCAGACGCCAGCTCTTAATAAACTAACGGTGTGTTATACTTTATCGGTATCAAAGATATTGATCATTATTCACCGAATAAAGAGGCAAACCCAATCCAATGTCGCGTTACACAAAGGAAAAAGATCTGGACTGACTTTCTCCATAGTGCTCCGTACAAAAGAATGTCGAAATCGCCGGCATAATCGGCACGGTTGCTTTTCCCCCACGTACTCCGTACTAGGTCCGGCTTGGATTTGTACCGACCGACTGGACAAGGATTGAAGGAACATCCTGGAACATTTTTCAAATACTCCGTCATGGTTACTTTTTTCGGATTTCCAGAAACCAGCCAAGTCGACTGGTGGCACGTGCCGACTGCCTACACGTATAGAAAAAAAGGGGGGGCCAGTTCTGGACCAGTGACCAGTCACCGCCGGTGTGCCACGTCTCAGTATGGTCGCCTCACTTTGATGTCTTTTCTATGGTTTTTTCTCTTGACCCTTGGAAATTGATCACTGGTGACAAAAAACATTCCTAGCGCTTTAGCCGGAGTGGCTAGTGGTCACTGGCTTTCAACATAATCCTAAGACTCCACTGTCTATTTGTATAGCCAATAGATGTTCGGAATGATATTATGAGATTTCCTTGGACAAGAAACCTTAGCAAAACCGGTGCCAAGCTGGCTTTGTGTCACATTCAAGCAACAGGAATATTTACTAAATCTCTTTTAAGATAGTAGCTAGAAAGTAATCTTTTCAAGTGTAGATATCTTGAATCTCTTGCACGTAAGTGCAACAAATCTGATCATAAAGATATTATAATAACTTGGTGCAGAATAGAGATAGGCAGAGCACTGATGACATGGCGCGCGCATCTTTGAGCAGATGAAGGCTAGGACCCTGAGCCCGCCATCTAGAGGATTGCATCCTCAAATGGCAAATAATGAATGAAGTTTTGAAAATTAAGCTACTTCAATACGTAACAGGGTGTGCTCATAGGCTAGCTACTGCGTCTATACCTAGGTAATACGGCTGGAATTGTGGGCTTTTCAATACATACCACCAACAACTTACAAGGAGGGCTGCTTAGAGGCCACCCGCACCACCTTTGGTCTTTAAACCTCAATGTGGCCTCAACATTGTAGTTTTAATGTGGCCTCTGTCTCTCAGTTCGCTCTCTCAGTAGCTGAGCAGGGGTCTGTCCGGTAGCATTCTGTTGGTCCATCAAGCCACCAGCCTCGACTAGAACTTGAATCCAATCTTCCCTGGCTCGTGCCAGAGCATCAGGACCCAGTGTAGGCCGTTGCAGCATAGTACCTTTCATCACATCATGGAGCGGAGTATTACCTGCGTGATTGACCGCGTTTACGTCCGCTCCCCGCTGAATTAAATGGCGACCCGCCTCCAGCTGGTCTAGGTGCCTGGCCAGATAGTGCAGTGCTGTACTACCATTGGCATCCTTATCGTTGATGTCCGACGAGTCTAGCAGGCAGTCAACCGTACCTAGATTGATGGGCTCCAGCCAACTGGCTTCGCACAGCCGGTGGAGGCAATATCGAGCATCAGCCCCCTGGGCTAGCAGGACTTCGACCAACCCAACCAAATCACTCATATTGTAAGGGCAATAGCGCCGACTGTGATGCTCCACTGCATATTCCAAGACTGATGGAGTCTTCACGGTAGGGTTCAGCAGAGAAAGAGCGCGAGGCCCCGCCGCGTCCAGAAGCATTATCACCAGGGCACGAATACCTACGGTATCTGTAGCGCGGGACCGAACTGCATAATGGAACACTGTCTTCCCCTGGCAATCACAAGCTTGGATTGTGTCTGGATTGGCGTTGAAAAGCCATTTGACGGTCTCCATCATGCGACTAGAGCGCAAGGTCGTCTCAATATCGTCTGGGTCATTCCTATCCGAAGCACCTAGCAAAGCCCAGTGCAGTGGGAGTCGTCCTTCATCATCAGTGGCACTGGGGCCTCCCACAAACTCGCCCACACTCACCCCCTCGCCGCGGTGATCCACCAGCGCACGTATTGCCTTCAGATTCCCATACAGACTGGCAATATGCAACGCAGTCACCCTGCCACTGTCCCGAATAATCTGCTCCCCCGGAGTCCACCGGTAGCTATCTGACCAGCGTTGCCGGGCATGGACGTTGGCCCCAGCCGCAATCAAAGAAATCATCATCTGATAGCTCGCATTTGGAGCTGCTGCGCCGAGAACCGTGGCATTAAACTCTCTCGTCTGCACCTCTTTATCCTCATCTTGTTCTTTGGTTGGGGATATTGGCAGATAAGCGTCTGACTCGGGAACCGAACAAGCAAGCTTTTCAAGTAGGAAGTAAACAAACTTCTCCTGCTCATCCTGCGCGCTTTGGTCCCTCCGTAGCTGTCTCAGGGCAGCGATCAACGGCGTGTCACCTCCGCGCCGCATGTCTTGATCATATAATGTGGCTAGTGGTGGATTATGTGCCTGCAGCAACCACAATGTGAAGTCCTGGTTTGCGTTCTCACAAGCTATATGAAGTGGCGAGAAGCGCAGCTGCGCCAGGTATTCTGATAATGGCGGAAAGTCCGGAGAAGTAGATTGATAATCCGCCAGGAAGATCTCCAAGAGGGCCCGGAGTACCTCACAGTGGCCTTCAGTTCTGGCGACGAAGAATGGATGCCAAGAGGGGTTCTCATACTCCTTCCAGAATACACGTTCATGGGGACTTGCGTGATAGCGATACAATGAGACGACGTCGTTTTTCGCCACAATATGACTTAGAAGGCCTTGATAAGGGCCTTCGTAGACTGGAGAGCCATCGCTGTCATGAAAGACGGGTTTTACAACGCACCCCTCCAATTCCGGGTGGACTTTGTGGAATTCTAGGTATGCCATTGTTTGATGAGGGCTTAGGTGCTCGGCCGTCTTTAAAGTATATGTCGATTGGTTGGGTAGCCTTACTCAAAAGGGACGAATTACATGCCTGCCTTTTAGGGATTATATACGTGCACACCCCCATTTTATACATCCACACTTCTCTAACCCAATTAGGAAATAGAAATTATA